>SOPF01027383.1:201107-294368 GCA_012979155.1 Hypericum perforatum
TAAGTTCTAATAAGTCCCTAAATCATGTCTCAATCCATAAAAGCCAATTAACTCACCAATTTGCAAAATCTCCCGACATCGACGAAAATCAAACCTATACATGAGCACTCACAACTCTCACATGATCACATCCCATAAATGCTCAAATGTGAAAACTAACATAACCAAATCATAGTTCTGGATGATACGAACCTCTTTGAATTGAAATCACCAAAATCGGAGGTCGTATGAAGAAGTTATGAATTTTTGAAAAAAAGTGTGTGCAGCCCAGCGCGCGCTGGAAATCCCAGCGCTCGCTCGTCCCAAATTTTCGACAATCTGTAACCCTCCCAGCGATCGCTGGGGTTTCCAGCAGTCGCTGGGGTCTCCTACTTTCGAATTTTACAAAACTCAAAATACCAAAGCTCTAGGTCTTACGGATCTCCTTGTTTTGGAATCGCTCGATTCGGAGTTCGTATGAGAGAGTTATAATTTTTCTACCAAATGTTGACGAACTAAGTTAGTCATTCCTAAAACTAACTGAAATCACACGAAACTCAAAAATTCAAGCTCAAATCACAAAACTCAAAGCACGAAAGTCGTAGACTAATGTGTTGCGAACCTACCCGACTTAAAATCATCCAAATCGGAGTTCACACGAAAACGTTACACATTCCCCCAAAGGTCAACGAATTCAACATAACAGTTCTAACACCAATCAAAATAAAATAACCAAAGGTCGGACCAAGAGGTCACGAATAATACAAATTTAGCGAGGGTCGTAACAAGGGCGCAGCCCAGCGGTCGCTGGTCCCAAAACTCAAATCAGCAAAGTTGTAGATCTAGGTCTTACAAATCTACTCATCTTGGGAACCCCTCAATTAGGAGTTTGTACAAAAAAGTTATGATTTTTCTACCAAAAGTCGACGAACTAAGCTAACCAATCTTAAACCAACCGTAAATCACTCAAAACTCAAAAAAAAGAAGCTCAAATCACAAAACTTAATTCACAAAAGTCTTAGACTAATGTGTTACGGATCAACCCGACTTGAATTCATCCAAAACGGAGTTCACACGACAAAGTTACACCAAACCATCCAAAGGTCGACGAATTAAACTAAAGGGTTCTAAAAACCAATCGAAACAAAACAATCAAAGGTCGGGCCTAGCGGTCACAACCAAGACAAAATTTGCAAGGGTCATTAAAAGCAATAGGAAGAACCCACTTGGCCTGGTTGAAACGACATGAGGAAGGTTCTTGAGCATTTCTTTTCGTTATCTTTTAGAATTCCTGGAAAGCTAATGGAGGGAGCTTAGGCCTGATATTTTGACCATGGGATGCTAAAGTTTTTATTTAATAAATAGACCATTTTCGTCGCATGTTGAAGAATTGGTCATGTCTTATTCTTTTTTCTATTTCTTGTCAATTGTTCTTTGAGTATTCCAAGTGGAAGCAGCTACGGATTTTTTTTAATTCATAAAGTGTTATTATTCAAGATAATTTATGAAATTAATGCTAAATGAATTATCAAATTAGTATCTATGTAGGATATTAGTATCAAGTCAAAGAAAAATTACTCGTGACTATCAAGTCATTAAAAAATATATTTATGTTTGACCAAGTCACAGATTGTTTTTCGTGAATTATTTATTTAATTAAAAAATAAAATTTTTAAGAATATCCTATTTTTTCAAATTTTTTATTTTGAGAATCATTCATACAAAATTTCAAATCAATATGAGTTATATCTAATTTTCTATGTCCCAAGTTCAATACAAATATTTTACAAATATAACAAATTATTTAATCAATAATTGATTTCATGAATCCTGTTATGTTCGTGGATTCAGTGTGTAACCGAAAAAATCACATTGAACAATACCTTAAATCATAGTAAATTATTTTACATAAATATTGTTCGATCTTAAAAATACGATTTTCTCCCAAAATAAAGTGTTATAGGAATCGAAACATTGACAAATTGTCTTTGACAGTTTGTCAAGCATAGAGCTCAAATCTTTTTTAGCATTCAAAAAAATTTCTCGATTCAACCTGAGCACCAAAATATTTCTCTTAAAAAATTTTCACATAATCTCTCAACTTGATTTTTCATGAATTTTTAAAAAAAAAATCAAGTAAAGAAAAAAACCTGTGACTTGATCATTCACGAGTATTTTTTAGTCATGAATTTTTTTTCATGACTCGGTTCAAATGACGAAAATTTTCAGATATCATATGTAGTTTAGTAATTAAATTTTTTTGGAAACTATTTTTGTAATTTATCATGAATAGTAATGCTTTAAAAAATCCGCAACTACTTGTCGTTCAAGTGTTTTGACCTTGTTGCGGGAGATCCTTCCTAGCAACTTAGGAAGCAAGCAAACAAGAAGTGAAAGCTAGTTTAAACATGGCCGCCCATATTCAGATTTAAGACCCATAATATTTCTTATTTGGGATTTTTGATGATGGCTCAGAACGAATCCGTCGGACAATGACCACGTGGTTGTGATAGTTAAGTATCTTGCTTGCTGATCCTGTAAAAGTTGGAATAATTGAATAGTGTATATATTATAGAATAGGTTGTACAACAATATATATAGCAATCTACATTGCACAACTAAAAGCTTCTAAAATAAGTCTTAACTATTAATTAATGAACTAATAGCCATTATGCATACTACCAAGAAGAACCCTTTGAGATGTCAACATCAAACATAGCACAATACTAGGGACTTGATCCACTTAAACAGTGGTAATCATGACAGTGATAATGATCTTGATAATTCAACACTCCCCCTCAAGTTGAGCATATGCAAGGATCAAACATGTTTACCTTGCTCGAAAGAAACTTGAATTGCTTCGGACTGACAACCTTGGTAAATATATCGACAATTTGTTCTTTGCTACAAAGATAAGGAGTTCTAATTTCCTTATTTTGTACCTTCTCTCTAACGTAATGACAATCCACTTCGATATGTTTAGTCCTCTCGTAAAAGACCAAATTTGCAGCAATGTGAATTGCAGCTTGATTGTTGCAAAACATAATCATCGAACCTTCTTGTTTGAAACCCAGATCATTGACCAGCTACTTCAGCCATATCAGTTCACTTGCAGCATTTGTCATAGCTCAATATTTTGACTCTGTAGAGGATCGAGACACCACTGTCTATTTTTTGCTCTTCCATGTGAGAAGGTTTCCACTTACAAAAGTGCAATAACCACCAATTGATCTCTTATCATCATAATCATTAGCATAACTTGCATCTGTTTAACCTATTATATTCATATGACTAGATTTCTTCATTAGCAGACCGTTCCCTCGGCTGAATTTTAGATATTCAAGGATTCGATTAGCTATTAGAACATGGTTTGATCTGGAACATTGCATAACCTGACTTATAAGGCTAACAGCAAATGAGATTTCTGGTCTAGTAATGATAACATAAATTAGTTTTCCTACTAATCTTTGAAATCTACCAACCTGATCTGAATTGAGAATTTCACCCTGCTTTAGTGAGAACTTGTTACTGCTATAAATTGGAGTCTCAACTGGTTTACAATCAGATTTTAAAGTTTCTTTCAAGAGTTCAAGGACGTACCTTCTCTGACATATGTGAATGCCTTTCTCAGAATATGTGAACTCAATTCCTAAGAAATACTTTAGCTTAGATCTTTGATGTCGAACTTGCTCTTGAGTTTTTGCTTCTGATTTTCAATTCCTTTGTGATTGTTCATGTAATTATTATGTCATCTACATACAAGCACACAACAATCTTACCTTTTAAGTCATTGGTCATAAACAAGGTGCAGTCATTGTAGCTCTTGCTAAAGCCGAGAGCAAGAAGTTCCTTGCTGAGCTTATGGTACCATGCATGAGGGGACTATTTTAGTCCATATAAAGATTTCTTTAGCTTACACACTTTTCCATTGAACTTATTTGGATGACCATCTGAAAGTTCCATATAGATGCCTTTTTTAAAGTTCTCCTTGGAGGAATGCATTTTTAACATCTATTCGAAATAATAGCTAATCAAAGTTTACAGCAGTAGATATAATCACACGAATAATGTTCATTTTTGTAACGAGAGCAAACATTTCAATGTAATCAATGCCCGGTGTTTGAGTGAATCCACGAGCAATAAGTCTAGCCTTATGTCTTTCTACACTCTCATCTTTATTATATTTTACTTTGAAAAGCCATTTACAACTCACAATCTTTTTATTTGCAGGTGAATCACATACAATCCACGTCTGATTCCTTTCTGTAGCTCTAATTCTTCATTCATAGCCTTTTTCCAAACTTCAGAGTGTTTTGTTTCCTCATAATTAGCAGGTTCTAACACAGACTCTATTTTACTCAAATAACCGCTATGTTCCTTACTAATTTTATCATAGCTTACATAATTTTCTATAGGATATAGAGTAGTGGGATATACCTTGTATTCTTGCAGCTTGGAAGGAAGTTTGTGTGGTCTTGATGATCTTCTGATCTCTGTGATTTTTTCTTGCTCCTGTTGGGTCTGATTATCTTGCATCCCTACATCATTAGAATTACTACACGAGCCAAATAGATTAGTCACTTCTTGATTATTAGTATTCATCTCAGATGAATTTTGTAGGTCTGCAGATTGCAGTTGCAGTTTTGCAAGAGGAGTCGAATTCACAGCAGCATTTTGTAATTGCAAGTCTGTGTTTATGTCTCCATATATATCTTCATATGTGATTTTAGTTCTAAATCCAATACTTCGTGAGTTATCACTTGATTGGTTACGTGTATTCTCCCCCTGAAACTCAGCATTATTGCTATCATCATGTGTTTTTTGAGAGTAATAAGGCTAAGTTTCTAGAAATGTAACATCCCTGGAAAGAAATTTTTGTCATGTTTTTGGATTGTAGCACTTATACCCCATTATTGTAGAAGAATATCTTAAGAAGATACACTTCTCGGTTTTAGGATCATGCTTGTCCATTCTTCTCTTAGGGATCAAAATAAAGCAAACGCATCCAAAAACTTTCACATGATCAATATTGACAGCTTTGTCAAACAACATTTCCAAAGACGATTTATACAGAATAACTTTGCTTGGAGTCCTATTGATTAGGTAGCAAGCCATTAAAATAGCATCAGACCAAAAGAATTTGGGCACATTCATATGAAATCTTAAAGTTCTAGCAGCTTCAAGCAAGCGTCTATTCTTCCTTTCAACAACTTCATTTTGCTGTGGAGAATAAACGCAAATCTTTTGATGGATAATTCCTGACATTTCAAATACTCAGTACCATTATCAGTTCTAAGAATCTTAATCTTTCTTTCAAATTAGTTTTCAACAAGATTTTTGAACTCTTCAAACACAAAGAATACTTCAGTTTTACTTTTAAGCAAATATAACTAGATTATTCTTGAGAAATAATCTATAAAAGTGATGAAATACTTATATCCATCATAAGACAAGGTTGGAGAAGACCTTAGATCAAAATGTATTAAAGCAAGAGGTTCATTGTATTCAAAAACTTATTCGAAAAACATAATTCTGCAAGACTTAGCAAACTTACAACTTTCACAATCAGTAGCAATAACTTGCCTACATTCAACGATTTTATTCAAGATTCCATTAGAAGGATGTCCTAATCTAAACTGCAGAGTTCTTGGAGAAACATGGGCATTCATGGAAACAAAGGAGCTAGCAGGGACCATAACGTCTTCAAGAATGTATAGTCCATTGCACAAACTCCCCCTACCAATCATAGTCCCAGTTTTCAGATCCTGAAAGAATACGTGATTAGGTTAAAAAAACTCTATTCAATTTAAATGTTTAGTAATTTCACTTACAAATAATAATTTAGCTCGGTATATAAAGCACTTCAGATTGACCTTTATTAACAAAAATCTTTTTACAACTCCAGAAATCTTAATTTTGGATCCATTCGCAACAGATACTTGCTGATTATAGTCATGAAGTTTCAAGCAAGTGATATCATTTTTATCAAACTTCATATGGTGACTGGCTCTAGAATCAATTATTCACATAGAGTTTCTATTCTGATTAAATGCATCATAAGTGTGGGTAATTATTAATCTCAGAATGCTTACATGACTATGGCTGAGATGCGATAGAACCACCATCAATATGAGCTAGGTTAGTGTTCGGAGTTGAGTTACTTCTCTTATTTAGTTGTTGAATAACTTGCTGCATGATCATGTCGATTACAACAGTTGAGTTTCCTGTAGCAAGCTCAGAAGATTTGTTAGAAGTTTTGGCTATGTTCGCAGTAACTTGCTTCTGATTTTTTAGATGCGAGTGTAAAAACCAGCATTTCTCTTATGTGTGACCATTTTTCTTGCAGTACTCGAAGAATAAATTGGATCTGCTTGGGTTGTTCCTTCCTCATATTCCTCCTATGAAAGCTCCTCTTGTGGTAAGTCCTCCTCTGTTACATGGTTTCGAGAGGTAAGTGCTTGCTTCATGTGCTTCTTCTTTTTCTTTTGGACCAACCATCAATTTCTTCTTGGTTTCCTCTTGAAGAAGCCTTGAATAAATGAAGTTTAGAGTGGGAAGTTCAGGACCAGTGAGGATTTGATTGATGAAGCTATTAAACTCAGGTTTTAAGGCCACTAATAACTCAAAAACTTTATCCTGTTTTGCCCTCTTGTAAATAGTAGCAGCATCCGTGGTTGCAGACGTGTAGATATCAAGCTCATCCCACATGCTTTTTAGTTTCTCAAGCAGATCAGTCATTGAACCTTTGTCTTGCCTTGTATCTGCTATCATTTTCTTTAACTCAAAGATTTGATAGAGATTCTCTTGTTGACCATACATGGCTTGAATCGAATCCCAGAGTTCTTTAGCAGAATTTGACAAGGCAAATATGTTATAATTTTTTGGGTCGAGAGAGTTAAGGATCCAAGCCATGACTAACTGATCATTGGCTTTCAAGGTCTCATACTCTTCATTTACTTCATTAGTTGGAGGAGTAATCCTCCCTGAGATGTAACTCATCATACCTTTTGGTATGCAGATTCATCTTCGCCTCCTTTGACCATAGTAGATAGTTTTGTCCATCTAATGGAATAGGCGTAATTTTGATGTTGATGTTTGAATCACTCTCAAGGGTGATAATCTTTCTTGGTGTGTTTTGATTTTGAACAGATGAATTTTGCATTGCAGAGGTAGAATCTGAAGTATTTTAGGCCATGATCAAGGCTCTAATACCATGTAAAAGTTGGAATGATTGAAAAGTGTATATATTATTGAATAGGTTGTACATCAATATATATAGCAGTTTACATTGCATAACTAAATGCTTCTAAAACAAGTCTTAACTATTAATTAATGAACTAATAGACATTGTGCATACTACCAAGAAGAATCCTTTGAGATGCCAGCATCAAACTTAGTACAATATTGGAAGTGGATACCCTGGGGACAAAATATTTTGTCCTTATTTAGGGATATGGTTAATAGAGTCAATTAACTTAAACCACTAATTAAGGAGTTTCTCTCTCTATTAATAACACCCCACCTAATTAGGATTAAACCATAACCATCCCACCTAATCCGATGCAATCCCATTAATTACGTATATTCTCTCTCCAGTAAATACATTTTTTTCCCTAAACCCTATTTTGAGCCGTCATTAGTTCTAAATACAATTAAATCAAAAATCAGTGATTTATTGTCTGACATTACTGGTTTATCGTCCGATATTACTGGTTTGTGGTCCGACATTACTAGTTTGTGGTCCGATATTACTGGTTTGTGGTCCGATATTACTGGTTTATAGTCCAACATTACTGGTTTATAGTCCGACATTAGTGTTTATGGTCCGATATTACTGGTTTGTGTTCTGACATTACTGGTTTGTGGTCCAACATTACTAGTTTATAGTTCGACATTACTGGTTTATGGTCCGACATTATTGGTTTGTAGTTCGGCATTGCTGGTTTTAGTCTGATATTAGTAGTTTATGGTCCGACATTAGTATTTATGGTCCGATATTACTGGTTTGTGTTTTGACATTACTGGTTTGTGGTCCGACATTACTGGTTTATGGTCCGACATTACTGATTTGTAGTCCGACATTACTGGTTTGTGGTCCGATATTACTGGTTTATAGTCCAACATTACTGGTTTATAGTCCGACAT
Source organism: Hypericum perforatum (assembly GCA_012979155.1). NCBI lineage: Eukaryota > Viridiplantae > Streptophyta > Magnoliopsida > Malpighiales > Hypericaceae > Hypericum > Hypericum perforatum. Next base: position 209,232 of record SOPF01027383.1, read on the forward strand.
TATTGGTTCATATGTTAATATTTTTTAATTAAGTAGAGAGAGAGGAAGATAGATGGTTTCGTTTGATTAATTAGAGAAAGTAGGTAATTATGGCAGAGAAAGTGGGTGGTTACATTTTTTAAAATCTTAATTAGTGGGTGGATTGGTTAGAGATAATTAATGGAGTGGAGAGAGAAAGGAATAATAAAGGTCCCTATATTAAATGCTAGGAGTTTTTAAGTTTTGGCAAAAGTCGTAAATGCCCTGAGTATTAATAGCCATTAGATTAGAATCTTTTTTAGTATATTCTAATCTAATGGCCGAGATCTTTGTCCCTATTTAGGGACAAAATATTTTGTCTCCAAGGTATCCAATTCCTACAATATTAGAGACTTGGTCTACTTAATCACAGTGGTAATCATGACAGTGATAATGATCTTGATAATCCAACAGATCGGCTATATGGGAGTAGCCTACTTGGGGCTCCTCATTGAAATCATTTTCTTCATGGCTTTGACTTCACAGTCAAAACTAAGGAATCAAACTTTTTCTGGGACTAGGGTAGTCATGGTTAGGAAAACAGCGATTACAGTTTCAAAATTACAGATTCTAAAGTTCAATATATATATCGAAATGGAATTGGTACCTTCATACAAGGTTCCAAAACGGTTGAGGGAAAAGCCAATTAGGATTAAATCGACGGTTATATTTTCTTAAAAATTAAGAAAATATTCATGGTTTAGTACACCTAAGGAATCAAAGTCTGTCGTTATTTTACGATTTCGTGACTTCATGTTTCTCTAAAACACAGATTCGTAATAAAAAAATTTTGGTACATTTTAAATTTCGGTTTCGAATCAACAGTACTGTTAACTAGTTAGGCAATTCGGACCAAACTCTAGCATAGGACTCTCACAAACAAATAAAAAACAGTGCGTGCCGACAGGTTTCAACTTTATATATAACGACAATTGTTCATAATTTAATGAAATTTGTTTCAAGTATTGAAAATTTTATTTTAAATTCAAATCTTATAAATAAAAATATATTATTGGAAGATTCAATAGTTTACTTGCTAGGCTATTAATAAAAAAAATATTAAGGATTATAACCGAAACCAGGAATTGACTCTAAGACTTCGAAAAAGAAAAAGAGTTTGTCATTTTCGAAGGAGAAAAATATCAAATGGCCAGTACGAGTATATAACATTCACCAACCGCTGATGTGCCTACCGCTGGAGCTTGCATATCCACACATCGCTCGAGCCACTTGAATTGCGATCGAACATCCAATCATTACGATGTTTTTAGAATTTTTCGTTGTTTGACAATTTTACTAAGGTTGTAAAATGAGTCTTAGATTCATTAACACTGTAACATATTTCGATACTTTTAAGTATTACAATCTATAATATAACCTTTTTCTTGTTTCTAAATTTTGTTATTTTTTTATTGATCTATAAGTTTACCGCGGATTCTTCTATTAACACCACTAATGCACTTTACACTTGCCCAAAAGCCAACGAAGAGCAAAAAGAAAAACATCAAAACGAATCAACGAACAGATATATATGTACCTTCTTCTATAATACTGCGTACGTACTACTAGGCCTACATGCCAAATAACAAATAACTGGTATTGATCGACTGAAAAAATGATTACAATCCATGTAAGCTGACGAAATTAAGACAAAAATAAAATAATTAAATGGAGGAATCATATATATTTACGCATGCATGGGGCCCCACAAATCATTCCATTCGTCCATTGGCAGCTCAATGATCATATCCAAGTCTTTAAACGACAACCTCAAACTATCAATCTCACCTCTAGCGTTCACCTTACTACTTGTAGTACCACCGCACTTCTCATTGATATCTCCAACAACATCCGGAATAATATTCCGGCCGCCACTTGAACTTGCACCGGTGAAGCCGCGCTCGTCGATCCATGCCACGGACGAGTCTTTTCCGGTTAGACCCTGGACCACCGACTTGAAGTTTCGAGGATCGGTTACCACGTACTGGGTGTCAATCAGCACCACCTTCACCTCCAAATTACGCCTTGAACCACTCGCCATATATTTGTGTCAGAAAGCGGTAATGTACAGAGAATTTTGTCGCTCTTTGTAGTCTAGTCTTATTTTTGCTTGATCAAATCTGAATGAGTCGGATTACTGGAAAGTCAAGTATTCTAGCTATAGCTTCTCCACAAGTAATCTTGGAGGATGTTTTTATAATTCATCACTGAGCTGGGGAGGAGAATTATATAGGGAAGGGTGAGGGGGAGAGGAAGGTTCGGTAATAACGGAAGTGATTGACCCCGGAGGGGTTGACCTAGCTAAGGCAGCAAAAGTTGTACTTTGTCCGTGCTCTAACGAGGTCAAAGCAGGCAACTTCACTATTTTGTCCTCGGGAAGCGATGTATCATGTATGCAAATATATTAATAATTCCGTCTACTCATTATTACCTAGGGGTGAGTTCGGTACGGTATTGCGGTGCGGTATCGATATGAAATTTCATACTGTACCGCAATTTTTTTCTTAGAAAAAAAAAACAGCGCGGTATGCGATATGGTGAAAAAACGCGCGGTGTCGGTATTGCAGTATACCGCGGTACGGTGCGGTATTTTGCGGTATTATGCATGTATTCGGTGTGGTACTAAAAACCGCACCCATACAGTTTATCGCGGTATACTGCGGTGTCGGTATTTTGCGGTGCGGTATATGTGCGGTTTGTTAAATTTTTGGTACGGTGCGGTACGGTACGGTATGCAGTATGCTCGGTTTTTTTCTCACCCCTATTATGTTACCTTTAATGTCGTTGAAATAAGTCTGGTGTCACTAGAAATATATGTATAATTTCGTCAATTATGTTTTGTGCCGTTAGAGTAAATCCTTCTTCACGAGAGTTATGTTAATGATAATTGACAAGAGCGGAGTCAAAATATCTGAAGAGTGTAGATAATATATTCTTTTAAATTTTAATTTTAATTTATAGATTGATAAATTTTTTTAAATTTAATATCTAATTTTAATGAAAAAATATATTTAAAAAATAGTTAGTATTCACACAAAATAAAATTAATTAGGTATCTACATGGAGCCACTGGTAGTTGAAGACCCGTTTGACATAGTTGTCCTGACCTAAATAGAACCCACTTGGCCTAGTTGCCATCGGGCCTCGGCAATAGGAAGAACCCACCTGGTCTCGTAGAAGCGACATGAGAAGGGTCCTTGGGAATTTCTTTTTCTTTTTATTAAAACTCGACCATAAAAAGCAATTGGTGGGAGCAGCAACTTGTCGTTGGTAGTACTCGGTTGGAAAGTTTTGACCTTGTTGCGGGAAGTCCTTCCTCGGTAGTACTCAGTTGGAAAGTTTTGACCTTCTTGCGGGAGGTCCTTCCTCTCGGAATCTAGGAAGCAAGCAAACCGGAAGTGGAAGCTACTTCAAACCTAGCCCGCATTGAGACCCATAAAAATGTAAAATAACATTTCTTATTTTGGACTTTTCGACGATGGCCCAGAAAGAGCCCAAAAGCTGACGGCCCATGTACGGGTTGTTATAATTTAAGTGATCAACTAATATTAAATATTAATGAAAATTAGTTTTTTTAAGTAGTAGAAGCTGGATTGATCTAGTAAATTCACATCTCTTCGGTTCCGTGGGCAAAAATAGAAGTCCTAAAATGCGTCTCTACACGACACGCAGACGCACACGCACATATTTTTCCGAATCCAACAGTTTACACTTTTTAGTTTCGTGAGAAGAAGTGAATCATGGTTCTTAAAAAAGATTTGTAGTTTAATATCTTATGTCCAAAAATACGTGAATAAAAAGATAATTAATCCTTGTTTGATTGAGAATGGACATAGATCAATAAGGATCATAGTAAGAAAATGAACTCCCTATATTTTTGAGAAAAAAAAAAATAAAGATCCATTAATTGGATATACCATACAATGTACGTAAAGGAAAAGCAAATAATCGCATAATAATTGGGAAAGGGCCGTAATAAATGAAGGGAAATGGAACAACAAGAACAAGGGCACTCCAAAGGGTAATGATAACTAAATCTTATCATTTAGACACATTATAAATCTTGTTTATAAAGAAAAAAAAAATAATGTCAGATTAAATGAGAGTGACAACGTCGAAAAGAAACCAAGGAATATAAACGGAAGATTAGCTGGACACGAATGGCAACGTAGGCTTTGTTGTAGTCAAATTTATCGAGGTTTTTAAGACGATCTGTACTCGTGTACCTAGGTGTCTTCACTATGTAGTTGTTTTTCCTAGAACTCAGTCTCGTTCTTGCATTTTTTTTTTGCCTGCACTCATATTCCTGTTATAGTATTTGTCCATTTGCCCACATCAATTTTATGTTAATTCTACTTATTTTTAAATATTTTTTAACCTAACTTACTGTGTTAAATTCGAACATGACCAGAAACGAATTTAAATATGTTAAAATAAATTCTGAAGTTATAAAATTAATAATTTTGTGAAATATAGAAATACTTATAAATAATTCGAATTATAAATACGATAGATGTAAATTACATAATTAAATATGAAATTTAAAATCTTATAAATAATTACAAATTATATAATTAATTGTGACTACCAATTTTTGTGTCAAATATGCTTAATCAAATTTTTTCTTAGAGCGATATAAACTTCTCTATTGCAAGTTGTGTATTAACAAAGTTTGATAGATATCCGATGTATCGAGTAAAGTATTCATAAATTGATTTTTTTTACATCAATGGAATTAATGGATACAAAATAATTTATAAAATCTAGAAAATATTTTAAAAAATTAAGCAAATGTAAAAAAAGAGAGATAGTTTTGACCCATCGGAGCATGCCACACAGGCGCGAAATACTCCGTTGATACAAATTAGCCAACGCTTGACATCCTCGCCTTTAATTGGTATGTACGATGCACACCCTTTCCCGTTTGCAAAGTCCAAGAAGTGGTCTACCTACAAGGGTTGGCTCAAGTAGTAAGCAGCTTGACGCCGTTTAAGTTGGACTCGGGTTCGAGTCCCAGTGAATGCAAAAAACTCTTGTAGGGAGATTCACCCGCCATAGCCAGGTGTGCGACCCGGGTCGACCAACGGATTAGTCAGGACAAAGTCCTGGAAACCGTGGTGGCAACCAAAAAAAAAGTCTAAGAAGTGGTATGACTTGAATGGTGGTTTGTCTGGATTTTTTAGTTAGTCCGGAAGGTTCATCTGGAATTGGAAGACAATATTCCAAAACCCTCGCCAACTCTTGGTTTGCCAATTTGTTTCCGATTATGAATTGTCGTAGTGGTTGGATTCTAGAATTTGAAATGAATTAGGTCATTTTCAGACCTTTATTTATTTATTTACATGTATTATTTACTATATAAATTTAAATATTTAGAAAAATAAAAAGAGTTTAATCCGATTAACAACCCAACAGGTTGTACCGGTCGTGTTAGAGGTTGGGAAAACTCCGGTCATTTTTGAAACCTTGTAATTCATTATCATTTGGTACACAAATTTTCCAAATTAAGTAATTTTTTTCTTTTCATCACACTACTTGTAATTTGTTTTGAGATACCTAAAAACACTCACCAGTGGTAAGCAAGTAATAATAATAATAATAATATTTACAAGGGCGCGTTTGTGCGTGGGATAGGGGTCTCTCTCTCTCTCTCTCTCTCTCTCTCCTCGCGACCCTATTTTTCCAAAATTTTCTATCACAATTTTCCGTTTGGTTAATTCTGAAAAAAAAAAAAGAAATTCCGTTTGGTTAATGTCTTCTCACTCTCTCCCTTCCACCAACAAACGCCCTTCTCCGACGCCGACCAGCTCCGCCGCCGCCTCTTCCTCCTCCGCCGTCTTCCCTCCAATGAAGAAGGCCAAATCCCAGTTCCCCGACCCCTCCCCTGCCGGCCGGAACGGCCTCTCCCACCGCACCTCTCCCTCTGAGAATTCCGGCGCCGCCGCCGGTGGAGGAGATGGTTTCTTCGTCGATGAGGACGATCCCAAGCTCGACGACCTGCATCCCTCGAACCTCTCCCGCAAGAAGGCCACGCCTCCCCAGCCCGCCAAGAAGTTCGTTATCAAGTTTCTCAAAGGTAGCTGACGGTTTGTTTATTGTTCGCCTAGCTCGGTAGCTGATGTGGACCGGTTTCCCTGGGATCCGGTCCTGTTTAGCTGGATTAGGGTTTCGATTGCGTGTTGTTTGCATGTGCTGATGTGGTTTGAGGTTTATTTCGTTGATGGGATGTAGAGTAGGAGTACTATGTAGCTAGGGAGAGGAGGAAATCGAGTCGAGATTGGGTGTTGGGTTCGAAGAATTGCGAAAAGCACTGTTGCCTACCATATGCTTGTGGAAAATGAAAAGGAGGTAGGTGTGGCGTTATGGGGTTTATGATGTGAAGAACTTGTCGGGAGGTGTGGGTTCAGTCTGGTGACTATGAGGAAGGAGATGGGAAGAGGGTTCCTCTATGTTTGTTTTTCGATATTAATTCTTCGTTTAGTTTGTCTCTGGAAGAGGAGAACTGGTGGAGAATCTAGCTTTCCTTATTGGTGGGAATGTGATGAGAGTTACTGATGGGTATCAGCAGGATCTGTTTGGGGTTTGAGCGATAAGCTTATGTTTCCATTTATGCAGGGAAGCCAACAGTGCCGACTAATTTTGAGGAGAATACTTGGGCGATGATTCAATCAGCCATTAAAGCTATATTTCTGAAACAACGAGGTTCCTGTGAGTTAGAGAAATTATTTCAGGTTCTCCATGCCCCTTCTCTCCCTTATTTTGCGTGCGATTTTTTAATTTCCATTCAGTTTGATGGCAATGGCATTATTTGTTGTATTGTGTTCAGGCTGTCAGCGACCTTTGTCTGCACAAGATGGGGGGTAACCTTTACCTGCGCATCGAAAAGGAATGTGAAGAAAACATATCAGCTGCACTACAATCTTTAGTTGGTCAAAGCCCAGATTTGGTGGTTTTCTTGTCGCTTGTCGAGAGATGCTGGCACGATTTCTGTGACCAGATGTTGATGATACGTGATATAGCTTTGGCTCTTGATAGAACCTATGCGAAACAAAGGCCCAATGAGAGTTTCTTGTGGGACATGGGCCTCCGGCTTTTCCGCAAACATCTCGCTTTGTCTCCTGAAGTGGAGCAAAAAACAGTGTGCGGTTTGTTGCGAATGATTGAGAAGGAAAGGTACTGTGTCATTTTTTGCATACTTTTGTTCTCTTTTCCGAGAATACCAGATTTACAGTTCTTGAATTAAGGATGACTCAAATTCGACTGGAAAAGAAAAACTTCAATTTTCAAAGTTCTAGTCATGACAGGTGACAAGATTTTTGACGCTGCTGATTTCGCTGGTTGCTATTTAGGTAGTATAAGGAATGTGGAAAGAGGTTATATTGGTTGTACTAATTGATGATTTAGTAATGCTTTCCGAATAGAATGGTGTATTAGATGTTGTAAATGAATATGGGTTAGCTAGTTATAGTGTTTGTTTCAAGAAGAGATGCTATATCTCATTCTATAACTTCTGAAGCTGGTCAGAATCTTATTTCAGGAAGCATTTCTATATTTATTACTGAAGAGAAGGGATGCCCATGCTGAACATTCTATTACGTTGTGTGCTTTGGTCATTAAAATATGCTTCTTGCTTCTTTTTGAAAGTATTTCAATTTTTGGCCTGTTTCCACCTAGTCTATTTTGGGTACTTTCACAGAATAATTACTTCCCTGACCTTGTAAAGGGTTGACGCATGATGACTCATTTGCCTTGCTCAAGTGGTCCGTAAGCACCGTGTATATTTGTGCATCTAAGTGCCATACTTGTGCTTTTGCGTTGAGGATAGAACTTGAGGTCCATAGATTGTACTGTTGCTAGTTTTGAATTTTTTCAGTCCCATTGAGACAATATGAGACTATCGACTTAGTTTCTTACAGCCTCTGATCTTTTGTTTTAATTGCAGGTTAGGTGAAGCAGTCGATAGAACCCTCCTTAATCATATCTTAAAGATGTTTACAGCTTTGGGGATCTATGCAGAAACCTTTGAAAGATCATTCCTTGAGTGTACATCTGAGTTTTATGCTACCGAAGGAATGAAATACATGCAGCAGTCAGATGTCCCAGATTACTTGAAGCACGTCGAGGTGCATTGCTTATTCTATTTTCTTGCTATGTCAAATTTGTTACGTTTGTTTTCTGGTGTATTCAGCACGTGCTCCCCTATTTTTGCCTTCTTGTGACTGGTTGCTTTTACCTGCAGATAAGGTTACATGAAGAACATGAAAGATGCTTACTCTACCTGGATGCAGGTACTAGGAAGCCATTAGTCGCAACTGCAGAACGGCAACTTCTTGAACGTCATATATCTGCAATTCTAGACAAGGTGGCTCCAGATTTGTTTGTTGTATTGTCAATGTACTTCCTGTTTGCAACTTTGCATTAATCTTAGTCAATGACTCCATGTTTTATCGTATCTTTGCAGGGGTTCATGATGCTGATGGATGGTCATCGTAGTGAAGACCTTCAGCGAATGTACTCTCTGTTCTCCAGGGTTAATGCTCTTGAATCCATAAGGCTGGCACTCAGCTCCTATATAAAAAGAACTGGACAAAGCATTGTCATGGATGAGGAGAAGGACAAAGATATGGTTGCTTCCCTACTAGATTTCAAGGCTGCTCTTGACACAATATGGGAAGAAAGCTTTTCAAAGAATGAAGTTTTCTGTAACACTATAAAGGATTCTTTTGAGCATCTCATAAATCTTCGTCAGGTATTTTTCTTGCTCATGGTGTTGCTTCTAACCTCCCTTAGGTTGAGAAAAAGTTGTTGCTTTTGCAGCTTTATTGTGCCTAACAGACTAGTTTTTTGCTTGTCATTTTTTTGGTCAGTAAAAGCTGTCTATCGTAACTGGGTAGCCCCAATTATCTCATCTTCTTATCTCTTTTATATTAAATGAGCCAGTAATCGTCGGTGATCCAACATCGCCACCTTGGTGCCTCCTAGCTAATGTTTCTGCCTTTTGCTCTTTAATAGAACCGGCCTGCTGAGTTGATTGCAAAGTTCCTGGACGAAAAGCTTCGTGCTGGCAACAAGGGTACATCTGAAGAGGAGTTGGAGGGGATGCTTGATAAAGTTTTGGTCTTGTTCAGGTTCATCCAAGTAGGTTTGATGTTTCTGCCGGTGGAAAAGAATTTTCTCATTCAGCTAAGAAGCCAAGTGCTCTGTTTTCTGTTTGCTGCATTGCAGCTGAGTTCTGACATGTGGTCAACCGTCAATGACATATTCTTGGTTTGTGAAGGGCAAGGATGTCTTTGAAGCATTTTATAAGAAAGATCTGGCAAAACGGCTTTTACTGGGTAAAAGTGCATCTATTGATGCAGAGAAGTCTATGATATCAAAGGTTAGTTGTTTTTAATGTAGCCAAATTCTTGTTCTTTCGTAAATAAATATCGGTCTTGTTAACAGCACCGGATTGTCTTTGCAGCTGAAGACCGAGTGTGGCAGTCAGTTCACTAACAAGCTTGAAGGAATGTTTAAGGTGTGTTTCTTAATCTGGTTTTCTTGCCGTTGCAGTGGTCTTTATATCTGTCAAGTGTTAGCTCCTTCTTTATTTTATTGGCTGCATCACTCCCATGGTAAATATTTGCAGGACATTGAACTGTCAAAGGAGATCAATGAGTCATTCAAGCAATCTTCACAGGCCAGAACTAAACTTCCCTCAGGAATTGAGTTGAGTGTCCATGTGTTGACAACGGGGTAAGTGTGACCTTCTGTTCAGTATGAGCACCTGATCTTGTGGTAGTTCCTCCAAACTTAAGATATAAAAGCCTGATTTCATCTTAATTTGAGTACTGCAGTTACTGGCCGACTTATCCACCAATGGATGTTAGACTTCCTCATGAACTCAATGTTTATCAGGTCTGACAAAATATATTATGCTCTTGGTAGAATATTTGTTTAGTCAGATAATTGATTGATTGTTTTGGATTGGACATTTTTGACTCATTTTCTCCGTTGGTTTGGCAGGATATTTTCAAGGAGTTTTATTTAAGCAAATATAGTGGCAGGCGACTGATGTGGCAAAATTCATTGGGCCATTGCGTGTTGAAAGCTGAGTTCCCAAAAGGTAGAAAGGAGCTGGCGGTCTCTCTGTTTCAGGTTGGTCTTTCTTATCGTGATATGTTTCCTTTACTGTTCATGTCTTGTTCATATGGCTGTAGAGTAACGATCTTTTTAATTCTCATCTGCTTCATGTGTGGTCTTTTGCAGACGGTGGTTTTAATGCTGTTTAATGATGCTGAAAAACTGACCTTCCAAGATATCAAGGATGCAACCGGAATAGAGGACAAGGAACTGAAGAGGACTTTGCAATCTCTAGCATGTGGAAAAGTTCGTGTGCTGCAGAAGGCAAGTGCGGGCTCATCGTTCTTAGTCATTTTTCTGATAGAGGTTCAATCTTAACTTGTGCAATTTAATGTTGAATTATGTGTGCAGATGCCAAAAGGAAGGGATGTTGACGACAATGACTCATTTGCGTTCAATGACACATTTTATGCTCCTCTTTATAGAGTCAAGGCATGCTCCTTTCCTTCCAGCTCCAATATTGCACGAGTCTTTGTTTCTGAGCAACTGTTCATAGCGGAGTTCTGTTTTTGGTTCTTTCTATAGTATTTTGACACTCATGCTTCTCCGAAATGCAGGTCAATGCCATCCAGATGAAGGAAACGGTAGAAGAGAACACAAGCACCACGGAGAAAGTATTTCACGACCGTCAATATCAGGTTTGTCTCCCAACTTTTTGATGAAGCTGTAGACACTGAAGCTTTGCTAATATGGGTCAACTGTTGCGAGTGGAGTACCTTATACTGCTGAATGAATCCCAGGTTGATGCTGCTATTGTTCGAATAATGAAGACCAGAAAAGTGCTGAGTCACACACTTCTCATAACTGAGCTCTTCCAACAGGTAGTTTTTTTTTCTTCACTTTATACAGTATGAAGCGGCTCCGGCCACAGTTGCGTGGGATTTCTGTTGATGCGTCTGAATATGTATGAGACATTTCTGTTACTCCTTTGAGCAGCTCAAGTTTCCGATAAAGCCGGCCGACTTGAAGAAGAGAATAGAGAGCCTAATAGACAGAGAATACCTGGAGCGGGACAAGAACAATCCGCAGATATACAATTATCTTGCATGAGACTTCTTGACGGGGTTTCAGGGGGGATCCCGCGAACGTGCTCCCTTGTAAATGATGCGGGGGTAACTTTCTGGACTCTTTTGGGAGGTCGGATTCTGGTCCCCCGTCGGATCAATGTACAGTACAGTCGTCTGTTGTAGTTCCTTTTGTTTCTTCATGTTCTTTTTTGCTAATTTCTTTCTATGATTTTGATACTGTAAAAAATATTTGGCTTCGTTCCGAAACGTTCGGTCGTTGTGTTCTGGATTCATGATTGCCTCAAATAAGAGAAGATTTATGGGAATTAAAGCAGAAGTGATGAAGATTATGGGTAAGAGGCATCCAGAAATGGCTCCCAGGAGTTGGTGATTGATTAATGAAGTTGGGAACCGAAAGGCTCATCCCGCAGCTGTTAGATTGGGGGTTGTTGCATCCTATTCACGGTTGTGGAAGCCTGATTATTGAGTAAAGCTGGTATACTGAATATTAAAAAAAAATCCTGAAAAAATAAATAAATATATATTAGACAAAACTCGTTACAAATTCGCATTCCCAAGGAGTCGAAGACAGCTAGCTCCAAACCCACGATGGATCACAGACTCGTCGTAACAAGAGAAGAGGGATCAGACGGGGCGGGGTGGTAGGAATCAAGAAGAGGCGAACAGTCGTCCGAGTCGGAGTCGTACCACTCCTGCTATCGCTATCAATGCGCTTGTTATCGCTGCCATTTCCTCCCCCCTCGTTATTTTCTCCTCAATGTTTAGTAATTATGTGCTGGGTTGAATAACTTAACTACCCATCAAATTTCGCAAAAGCAAACAAAATTTAAATGGTAAATTTTTACTACAATTTACTAACAAAGTTTAAACATTTAATCTCCTAAATTTTTAGGACCGTGTTGGGCTACATGCCCTTTTCAAACGAAATGTTGTCTGATACTTCAGATAGCTCACCAAAAGATCATTATAACTCAAGGAAGCAACACGAAATAGAGAGTTGAATTGTGAAACCAGACTCTGATTAACTAAATCCAAATTTATTACCACATGGACCAACCATCAAACTTTCTCAAGTTCGAACTCGGATAGTACAATTATCTTTATGACTCAAGGAAGCAACACAATCGTTCTTCGGGCTATACACACTTGTTTTAACTAATCACACTTTTATCAAATGTACAGAAGACCCGGTGGCTAGGCTCATCAGGGGCTACTGATGCCCCAAAATGCTACGCAAACAGGATCTGGGAACTCGAAGGTGTCAAGTCAAAGTTGTCAGGTGGGGCGACGAGCTGCCATCGAACAACGAAGGACCCGTTCATCCTCGAGATACGACCCACAGCAACATGAAGGTTCCGGCCAACAACGTAGATGTTGCATCCACACGCGCTTACAGCAAACGGCTTGCAGATTTTATCCGGTAAAGGCGGCCCTTCGATCGGCTCCCAGGAGTCGCCGTCCGTGTTATACACTTTGAGCTTCATTCTTTCGTGCTCTGATACCACGAACAAGCAGCCGTGCACTACCACGCTTGCGCCGGTCCAGCCTTCCCTCAATCCAGCAGACATAGACTCCCAGTTATTCGTCCGAGAATCATAAACCTGACCCCGGGGGGAGACACTGAAAGGCCACAACCAGCCCTCAGTAACAAGAAGCTTTCCATCGAGAACTGCAGCATCGTAAGACGCCATGTTGGTCTCCATGCTTGCTATGCGCCGCCAACTTCCTCGTTTAGGATCCAAGACCTCGGCAGAGTCGATCTCGAAACGATCATTGCTGCTTCCGCCAGCTACATATATCATTCCATCAATCATACCACACGCGAAAAAAGACCTAGCGTTAATCATCCGACTCACCACGGTCCAGCGGTTCTTCTGGATTTCATACTTCAAAACCATGTCGAGAGGGCAGTCGACATCTGAAGTCATACCACCGCAAACAAAAAGTGCACCATCGGAAGGCATCGACGCACACCTAAACCCGAGAGGGCAGACCTTGTCCTTGCATGGCATTGCGGGTATGGTGTGCCAGGAGTAGTTGATCAGGTCGAGAACCTGCCACCGAATCTTCCCGGTGCACTTGTGGTAAGAAAATACATAGAGCCAAGGATCCGTGAGCCCGAGCTTCTTTCTCATGGTGAAGAATGTTGTCTTGTTGCATAGCAGAATATACCATCGCTTTGAAACAGCTCTGCAGGCTCCATGACTCTGGACTGGAACCCGAAGAAGACAATTGATAGCGACGTCATCAGGCAAACCTGGGATCAAGGGTTCCCCCGGGATAGATCCGTCAAACTCCGGTGCATCATCCGATACATGAGATCTGGCAGCAGCTATCCGAAACTTCGGGGATAATGTCATCTGGGAATCCCCCAGCTTATGTACAGGTGCTTGTCGAGAGGATAATCGAACTCTCTGCATGTTCTTCTGGTTGAACTAAATGAAAAGGCCGCCCTCAATCCAAAAGATTACAAAAGTTCCTGCATCTGATTGTTTTCCGAACTTGATTGCTATGTTATCATTCAGCAAAGTCGTGCAATCCGAACGAGAAACTTCCTCCAAACTCTCGATTGCTCGGAAGGATTCACACAACAATATAGTGATTCCCTAGAAATGAAAGCACAATACAATTATACATTAGTTCCACCTTCACTAAAGTCATCACATAAATGGATTCAAGGGTCAAGCTCATAAGCAATTCAAAGTTCTTTCCGATTTTCCTCTTTCGGGTCCAATCAAGCAACCAACTTTATGCTAAAGCAAGCAACTGCTCAAAATTGGGAACTTGGGGAGCACTAACAAACACTCCATAGTTAAAAATTCACAAGCAAGAAAGGAAAAAGAAGGCCAAAACACCAACTTAAATCCCACAAAAACAAAGAGAACCCAGTTCAGAATTGATCATTTCAGAGCAGGAATTCCTCCCCGTCTCAACCTCGAACTGAACTAACACAACCCAGTTCACAAAAGATGACAAAGAAAGTACCTTTAACTTACAATTCTCCAAGAAAAAGCACTAATTTTCCTCTGATGGGTTGGCTTAATTTCTTGAAAATGCAGCTTCAGAGGTGGAATTGGCTCTCTGTTTTAGAAGATGATGACTGACCCAACCCAGGAGATGTCTTGCGCACTTATATTTCGCTTCCAAGGAAAGAAACATGTTATAAATCCACTGGATATAGGCTACTGGGCCCCACTTGTTCCCCAAACTTTTTTTGGGCTTGAATTTATGATGACAACTAATTATTGTTCTACTAAAATAATTGCATAACTATATAAAATAGCAAAATTTTTATAATAAATTTTTATTATTATTATGTTTTTAAAATTCAAATTCAATCTGTTTAAACTAAAAAAAGACACATGTTACATTAGTACTTAATTGCTTTATTGTTACGAGTAAAGTTTGAGTTCCGAAAATAAGTTTTTTCAAATATGTCTATTATTTTTTTCGAGTTCAGATTATGTGGGGACTAGTATTAGTCCCCACCATGGAGACTATATGCTATAAGGATATAGTAGTCTTTATCTAGTTACATAAAAATAGGCAGGTTTTAAAAGAGAATAAATAATCCCTAAAATCATATTATGTAATATGTAACTACCAAATTATTCAAAAATCAAATCTACAAAAAATATTATCTCCAAAAAATACTAATTCTTTCAAGCAAACAATCACCGTCGCCGTCGCCAAATCACACCATCATTCGAAAACATCATATTCGAAACCATCATCTTCGTCGAGTTACCATAACATCACTATCAAATGGATTTCCCAAGCGAGACAACCTCTCCATTGCCTGACCAAGGTAAGTCTCTACCACACCATTAATGTTAACGATTCTTGTTCAATTACCGTGATAATTGACTATCTAATTACATTTTGAAGCTACCACAACGATGTAATCTCCGTGCAATTATGAAAACCAAGAATCATTGTCTGCTAATTCGCAGAGTCATGGTAATACATATGCCCAGATATTGGTACCTCTGGTCTGTAGTATTCGTACTTTCTTTCGTTAATAGTGGTACCCTTGTCATTTAATTTTGGTACCTTTGTCACAATAATGGTACCTTTTTTTATTTATCAATATTGGTACCTTTTGTTAAATAATATTGGTACACAATTTGTCAATATTAGTACACGGTTCGTCATATTGGTACACGATTCGTCAATTTTAGTACATCTGTTCTTCAATATTGGTGTTCCACAGCTCAGATGCACGCACAGCATCATGAACCTTTTACCGTAACCATGCCTAATACTGGACGATCGGTCGTCTGTTTGGTCTTTCTAGCGTGCGCCAGAAATGGGTGGCGTGCGCCACCCTTAGACCAGCCCAAAGCTCTGGCATATGCCAACAACACCTAGCGTGCTAAAACTTCACGGACTAACAAACCTGGCGCACGCTAATAAGAGTGGGGTGCGCCAGCTCAGCAGCAGAGTTGTAGCAGTTTGCAAATAAGAGTAAGTAGGGTTGTCGATCCACAGAGATTGAGTTGTTAGGCCTACTCTAAGGTTTACTTACTTAACTAGGATCAGATTATGAAGTTTGTAGTTGAACACTTGTGATCTAAACTCTAAAGATAGGAAATAAAGATTATAACAACTAACATAAGCAAAGTTTGTTTATAAAACAGAATACTAACAATTTATAAGCTAATAATGAGCAAGATGCCTAAACCAACAACATAACCATAAGATAAAGAGGGGTCTGAGTGTATGTGATGTGGTCCGAGTGAATCGAAGGCAACCTCAACCATACTTTCGTGCACGATGAGTCTAAATTACTACTTAACCTAGCTTAGAAGATCGGATATGTTCTTTCGACCCCACCAACCAACTAAACTAAGTTAAGCATCAACTATAAGCTCCACTCTAAGGACAATCAGTAGGTTACCAAGGAGATTTCTCTCCTAGCAAGAGTACTAATCATCGAATCAACCTATCCATCAATTCTATCTCCTTTCGGTCTCAAGTTTTGACTAGCTACTAAGGCTTGATGATCAAGTAAGTCTAAACAATAGGATCAAGCACGTTGATAAGAACACATATAAGAACATACACAACTCTTATCAAGGGCTACATCAAAGGTAACAAGGCACCAAGCTCATACAACTACTCAAACATACTTATATTCAACATAATAAACATAAACATAGACAAAAGAGAGAAAGGAATTGAAACTTATCAAGATTCAAAGCTCCACTCTTCAAGTCCACGTTCTTCTAAGTAAAAGTAAATATTTACATCTGGTTTTGTGGACACAATCTCACTTTGGTCACAATTGTGCCACACTCTAGTTTTTAAGATAAAAACTATCTAATATACTAACTAACTAAAGGAATAGTAAATAAAATATCTAATCTAACTTATCTAACAACTTATCCAACCTAAAAATATCCTAAAAGTGCCTGCCAAACTTGTCCCCTTGCCTTCACAAAGCCTAAGCTGCCTTAGTCACTTCTTCAATTTATTTGTCCAACACTCAGCTTTCTTACTTCTGTCCGTCTGGTCTGGCATGTGCCATGTGCACCTGGCATGCGCCAGCCTTTGCAAATTTTCTTTTCCGAGTGAAAATGGTCGTCTGAGTGATCAGTCATTTGGATAACGGCTACATGGCGTGCACCATAGAGGACTGGCATGCGCCAAAAGACCGTGCATTGCATTCCTTGGCTTCGTGACTTTCCTCTCATTTGTGACTTCGCATGTGCGCTCGATCATCCTTCACTTCTCCTCGAATAGGCTCCTAAAAATAAACAAACTTAATAAAAAATGATAAACTCAAAATAAAGACACAATGAAGGAAAACTAATACTAAGACAACTAAAATACAACTAAATCAACCTAAAACATTAAGAATAATATACTAAAAGGGTACGAATAATGAGTATTTTTTACACTGATCACACTCCCACAATTGAATCCTTGCTTGTCCCAAAGCAAAACTCAAAATGTGGACAACCAAAACCAAAATTCAAATACAAACAAACAAATACAAAACAAGGTAAAGACATGGCATGAATCGATCTACACTTAACTTCCCTAAAAAATATCAGCTCGTATCAAAATGAAATCATAATCTAGGTTAGTTCATCAATCCATAACACAAAGCACAACGAACTAGTAGGCATCAACACTCAATTGTTTAAACAAGTGTTAACTCTACATAAAAGACACTAGAAGGTTGACCTCACGAGGATAAAAAAGTGTTTCACTCATATAATCTGTATGGTCAACTTCCTATCACTCTTATACATACCAATATACTCAAAGCATCCTACGTCCTACTCAGCATTATCTAAGGTTAAGGTGAGGTATAATAAGTGGATAGTGGCTAAACCACCCAATCTGAGGACATGTCACAAATGCAACTAATCACTCGTCTAATCTAAGCATCCTCACATATATAACAAAAATAAACACACTCCCCAAATATCCCAATATTTTAAGACCAAGAAGCACGAGTATCTCCTAGAAACATGTCTTATTGAACTTCACATTCTTTTTTTGCTTCTTTTTCTTTTCTTTTTCTCTTTTTTTTTTCTCTTTTATATGTAACATTCACAAACTAAAACAACTATACATACTTAGCACGTTCTAGGTAAATACTCGGCTTCTAACATGGTCATAATACAAATCCCAACAAAAATAAACCTAACGAAACCCAAGCTACCAACTAAACCCAATACATAATCAAACCTATAAGTCCTCGAATCGGATGATCAAAGGTAATGAAGATGGATAATATATGGTTTGTAGTCGACTTCCTAATCTAAGATCAAGAAAAGGCTAGGCTCAAATGATTTAAACAACGAATATAATAGGGATTTTGTCACTAAAGCTCTAGGCTCAATGTCAAAGAATGCCCTCATCCTATCATTAACTCCCACGCAACCTAGACTTCGATAAGTACTAGTAGGATACCTTGATCAACTAACTAAGTATGCACCTCATGAAAAATATAGAGACGGATGTCTCTTCCTTCGGCTCAAATACTCACAAGGTATACTCGTCAACCCTCTAGTCTAGTCTACATAATGAAACTACTAATCTAAACAATAGAGTGTGAGATTTCTACCCAATTCCTAGGCTTTGTGCTCGAATTAAATTCCTAACTAAAAAAATGATAAAATTCTAACACAAGTTGAAATTTTTTGAGGGGGATCAAATTTTTGAAAAATTCATGCCAAGTCTAAACCTAAACAAAACAACCTAACATGCAGACATACTAAACAATCAAAAAGAAAGATTTTGATAAGGAACCCTCCCCCACACTTGAATGACACAATGTCCTCAAGGTGTCTAAGATACTAATAAGCACCTAATCTAAAAGAAAAACAAGGGTGAGATAGTTTTATCTCGATGACCTAGTACGTTAAGAAGCATCAAGGAGATCAAACCCTGAAGAGCTCAAAATGGGAACACTTCCGTACCAAGTCACCAAAGATATGAAAAACCAATCTCAAAACAAACATACACAAATAAACATGTAAAGAATAACTCACTAATGACTTGTTATGTAGACTACCTTCTTGTGACCTTTTCGGCTTTAAGCCTAAAAGGATCACTGTACAGTAGCATAACACAATTATTAAATGAGTTACAAACACACAAAACTCAAAAATAGAGTCAAAATACAAGAAAATAAACAAACAAAGAAACAAATAAAAAAATACAAAAGTAAAGAAATAGGAGCTCCCTGTTAATGATCAGAAGCTGGAGGAGGTGGTGGTGGGAAAATAAAACTACTGCCAAAGTTCTCCGCGCAGGTGCGCATCCATTCAGCGTACGCTCGCTACTGCTCGTAGTGCTCCCTCTAGAATGCCATGTGAGCTCTCTTATTGGCTTAGAACGCCCTCTGCTCCTCTCTTTGAGCTCTCAGCTTGGCCTCCATGTGAGCATTATAGTCATATTGGCGGTCCCATCTGGCTATATTGCTAACTACATAGTCCTGCAGTTGCACGCCGTAGCCATGAAGCTGCTCTCCGTGATCATGTAGCTGTACTTGTATCACAGCCAACTGGTTACGTAAAAAGTCTATATCTACCTGCGAGTAAGGTGCCTGATAACTTGGCCCTGCATCGTCATGCTGGTCT
Source organism: Hypericum perforatum (assembly GCA_012979155.1). Classification (NCBI taxonomy): domain Eukaryota; kingdom Viridiplantae; phylum Streptophyta; class Magnoliopsida; order Malpighiales; family Hypericaceae; genus Hypericum; species Hypericum perforatum. The sequence goes on from SOPF01027383.1 coordinate 228,499, forward strand.
TGGTACTGATGGCTCGGGCTTACCTGCTCGTGCTGCTCCTCTCTCTGTGCTGTCACCTTACCTGGTGCCCCAAGGCGTAACTGTACTGCCTGCCTCTCCTCCCAAGGCTTGTACTCAACGATTTCCTCTCTATTGCTTATCGTCTTCTTGATCAACTTGCTCATGTAGAGCTTCTCGATGCCGAGTGGCACTGGCTCCAGTATCATCCCACGGAAATCTACAAACTGCCTCAAAAAATAGTGACGTGAAATGCGAGAAATAATATGACCTAAGTACAGATACCTAGGTTCCCTATCGCTAATGGACCTAGCAAAGCAGTCGATGATCATGGTAAATGTGCTAAAGGGAATATCATGGCGAAGGCAATCTATAGCATAGAGCTGAGATCAGAAGACTTTAGACTCTTCCCATTGACCACTAATGGTCAGAGTCATAAAGTGATGGAGGATGCCTAGATATGATTCTCTAATTAGCGCATTAGGTGCCCTCCTTGACTCGTATCGCTCAAATTCTATAATCTTGTACCATGCCCGATGAGCCTGACTAGTGGGAGAAAAGTCTAAAGTACCTGATCCAGCCTTAAGGCTGAAATGGTCACTGAACTCAACCTCATCCATGCTAAAATCAGTGTCAAATACACGTGCAGTAAAAGATCGTCTGTTAGCCGCAACCTGCAACGTGCAATAGAACTCTAACACTAATTCTTGCCTAGCCATAATCTCTCTATTCTCAAAGTATCTCCACCCTAGTTTCCTAAATGCAGATCTCAGTCGCCTATCTACCCCTAGTTTCTTGATATCATTCCAATCAATAGTAAAATGACTAAGGGCACTGAGGCGAGAGAATCTTTGATACCTCTCTCCCTCCCAATCATGAAAGATTGCAAAGGGAGCGTTGTAGCATCTGTGGATGTTTGGTGGTGGCGATCCAGGTAGAGAAGGCGAAGGGTTTCTTGCTCACTTCCTCCTGTCTCCGCGTGGAATCTAGCTAGATCCTGCAACATCCGCCATTGCAAACTTTGTTTCGGACCTTGGAAAGTGCGGGTAAACGTATTGGGAGTATTGGGCTTATGGAATTTGGAAGTTTTGGAAGGCGGGAATTTTTGGAATTTAAAACTTTGTGAAGAAACTGAAATGCTCGGAAGTTTTATAACCAATTCTGTCCAAATCTGGCGTACGCCAGGTCCATTGGCATGTGCCAGCTTCCTCCTTTCCGCGATTTCTGATGTACGCCAGCCTCATTAGCATGCGCCAGGTTTATTAAATACGAAAGACATGGCATTCGCCATATACTTTGGCGCACGCCATATCTATACACTACTCAAAAACTATACACTTAGACTAAAAATACTCAAACTAATATATCTAAAATAAGAAACAAACATGCTAATCTAATTTTTTTGGCTTTTATGTACGCTGCGTTCCTGGAAAGCTTGAAAACCAGATGCCCCATCTATATGGGTCAAAGGTGCAACTTGGACATTCGCAATTCACATAACTCACGAATGGTATACCATGACGAACTATCTCTTCGTGCAACCTTTTTGGCTTTAAGCCTAATAGGATCGTAATGTAGTAGCACGGTACGCTCATTTTGTGAGTTAGTGCTATTCTTGCTACAGTCTCCGTCGTGCTCTAATTTTCTACATCTTGGACAAAATTAAAATCTCTTCATCCTCCTCTTGAAGGCACTCTTCGATGTTCCTCTAGAGTGTCTCAAGAAATTTTCTTCTCATCTCTCAATTCTCAAGGTCTCTTGTGCTCGACGGAGAATGATGAGACAAATGTCAATCGAGATCTTCCTAGACACTAAGACACTGACTAAACAAAGATATTTAATGCAAAACATCCTGTTCTTTATTCTCTGCAGGTAAAAGAGCCTTACTTTGTTTCAAACATTCACGCATTGGATGGCACATAAATCGATTGCACCTCCGTATCTTGATTAATGTCGCCCCCTCCAATGTAAATTTTGCATCGTTGGCCGTTGACACGAAAGACTATCCCGTTGCTATTTTTCAAATCAAGTACTCCAAAAGGAAACACTTTAACAATTTGGTAAGGGCCGCTCCACTTGGATTTGAGCTTCCCAGGGAAGAGTCTTAATCGCGAGTTATAGAGAAGAACATGCTGCCCCTCCTTAAAATCTTTCTTGACAATGTGGGCATCATGTCTTCTTTTGGTCCTTTCCTTGTAAAGCCTTGAGCTTTTGAATGCCAAGTTCCGCATTTGATCCAACTCTTCAAGTTGGAGGATTCTGCGTTCTCTGGCCTTTTTGTAATTGTAATTAAGGGTTTTAATGGCCCAAAATGCACGATGCTCAAGCTCTACTGGGAGATGGCATGCTTTGCCATAAACAAGCCTATACGGCGACATTCCTATAGGTGTTCTAAATGTCGTACGATAAGCCCATAAGGCATCATCGAGCTTGTTCGACCAATCCTTCCTTGCTGTTCCGACCATCTTTTTCAAGATTTTCTTGAGCTCTCGATTTGATAGCTCAACTTGTCCGCTAGTTTAGGGATGATAAGTGATGCATGTGATAATATGCATTTATTTAGTCCTAGTTTGTTAAGTTTTTGTCATGTTTTAGGTGATGTTAAGTCGAGTCTTGTCTTCATTTTGTTTCATTTTGTTTATTTGGTCAAGGAGAAGATTGTCTGTTGTTTTTGTGTGTTTTGTAGGTGTTTAGGAGCATTGAGGAGTCGGAGCAAAGATCGGTGGTCATAAGCAATGAGTTGAGCAAAGATTGGAGGCTTGAAGGCAAAGAGAACAAAGAGGGGCAGAATGCAAGGCCAGCGAATGCTGGCCACCCAATATTCGCTGGGCTAGTTTGAGGAAGAGAAGCGAAAAAAGGAGAAAGAGTGAAAAGGGGCAGTAGCTAACCCCAGCGTATGCTGGCTTCCCAGCGTACACTAGCCTCGTCTGAGCTAGAAGAAGAGAAAGAGGCAAAAAAGGGGCAGAATACAATCCCAGCATACACTGGCTTCCCAGCGTACGCTGGCCTACGACAGGGGACAAGGGGAATTGCTCACCCAACTTTCCATTCAGCTTGGTCTAAAGTTGGTTGGCCCATAACTTTTGGCAAAGGACAAGAGAGGGAGTAGGCTGCCATTGCAACACAACTTGGAGAGGGGAGAAAAGAGAAGAGCTTGGAAGAAAAAGAAGAAGATCAAGAAAGCTTAACCAAGAAATCTTCCAAGTTGTAGATTTAAGTTTTTAGACTTTATTTTGTGTTTTTGGATATTGTTCTTGAGAATATTGAAATCAATATTTGAATTTGATATCATCAAGTTACTTCTATTTCCTTTGTTCTTAAGATTATTTCTATTGTTAAAGTTCTTATTTATATTCGATTCAATGAATGCTTAGTCGATGATCAAGGATGACGACTTGGTTTAGATCATAGCTTTCATACGCTTATCTCAACTTAGTATTGTTAATGAATCCAGGCCTGACAAACTTAGATTTGTAGCGATATTGAGCTTGTAGTTTAGAAGTATCGTTAAAAGATTGAGATTGACAACCTTGAGATTTTGCGATATTATTGGTAGTAATAGTGTTAGATCATCAACCCAACGATCCATTTGCTTAGCTTAAGATTTAGGAGCGCATAAACTGGTACTTGACGAACAATTTTCAATCATTTTTCCCTGTGGAGACGATCCTACTTATCACGATATTACTTGTGCAACTGTGTAATTCTTGCACATATAATTGATCCTAGTTGGACCGCATCAAGTTTTTGGCGCCATTGCCGAGGAATTTTGAGTTTGAAGTTGTTTTCGTTAATATTGGAACTAGTGTGCTTAATTTTGAGACTAAGCTTTGTTACTTGTTTCATTGTTACTTGTTGCATTTAATCCTCTCTGTTGAGTGTTATAGTAACATACAAGTACAGAAGGTGAATGCCAAATACTCGTCGTGAGAATCAACCTCTTCTTGAGCAAGATTCGGAGATTGAACGGACTATTCGACGAATCAGGAGAAGAAACTTACATATAGAAGAGATGGCCGATCGACAAGTAGTTCCTGCCACCATGAGACACAAGTTACACCCAAGACTTGTCGATCTTTGGTCAAGCATAGAGTATCCAACTGTGGAGGCAAACAATTTCGAGATCAAGAGCAATCTCCTTTCAATGGTTGAAAAAGACCAATCTGGAGGTTATCCCTCAGAAAACCTAGCTAAGCACATCCAGAAGTTCGAGGATCATTGTTCGACAGTGAAGTACAATAGTGTCACACCTGATGCCATTAAGCTTTGACTATTTAAGTATAGCTTGAAAGATGATGCAAGGGAGTGGGTAGATTCATTTCTAGCCGACACCTTCACAACATGAGACAAGCTTGCCGACAAGTTCTTGGAAAAGCACTATCCTCTAGGTAAAATCACCCAACTGCATAATAAGATTTCTCAATTTAAATAGCTAGGTGGTAAATCATTGCACAAGGCTTGGCATCGCTTCAAGAGACTACTTCGCGAATGGCCACATCATCAGATACCTGAATGGATGCTTATCCAAACGTTTTACAATGGATGTGAGCTGCAAATTCGAGTCAACTTAGATGCAGCAGCCGGAGGAGATTTGACAAACAAGTCAGAAGCTGATGGTTTCCAAATCATTGAAGCCATGGCTACTAACAACCATGATTGGGGGGATCGAACCGAGAGAAGAAGAGTTGCTAGTGTACAAGACAATGATGAGGTAAATGCTTTGAAAGCACAAGTTGCAACACTTACACAACTAGTGCAAGGATCAATGTCATTGCAAGCAACTTCATCTTCTCAGGTTTGCAAAATTTGTACTGGATCACATAGCATAGATAGTTGTTCATTAATTGTTGAGCCTGTCAATTTTGTGGGTAATACTAACAGGAATAATGATCCATATTCCAGTACGTATAACCCGGGTTGGAGAAACCACCCAAATTTTTCATGGAAGAACAATGCAGGACAGCAGGTACCTCAACATCCGAGACCGCCTTACGGAGGTGGGAATGTACAAGGTGCTCCACCTCAACAATTTCAGCCATATCAACAAAGGTGGCAGCAGCAAGGACCATCACTGCAAGATCGTCGAGGAGAGGATGAGTTGCGCAAGCAAGTGTTGAGCCATGAAGCAACCATTCGCAATCTTGAAGTGCAGATTAGCCAGCTAGCAGTACAACTCAACACAAGACCACCTGGAACTCTTCCAAGCAACACCGAAGCTCCACCCTCCAAACAAGAGCATTGAAAGGCAATCACAACAAGAAATGGTTTGGACTTGGGAAAGAATGTGGTGAAGACTCAAGTAAACCCACCACCAAGGGAGATAGTTGCAGAAGAGGAATCTGAGCTACAAGAAACTCCTATCATTGAAGAAAAAGATCAGTCATCGGAGGAAGCAATCAAGCCGACACCTAAAGAAGAGAGGAACAGCCGTGATACCCAGCGGATGCTGGCCAACCAGCGTACGTTGGGCTTGTCTGAGAAAGAAGACCATTTGGGTAGTAGCCAAGGCCAGCGGATGCCACCTAGCCAGCGTACGCTGGGATCACCTTCTGGAAGAAAAGAGGAAAGAAGGCAGCCCGAGAAGAAAGAAGAAAGAAAGTATCCTCCACCACCTTTTCCTCAAAGAGTGAACAAGCAAGTCATGCACCCAAACTACCACAAGTTTTTGGAGCTTTTCAAGAACCTTCACATCAACATATCGCTTCTTGATGCTTTTGAGCAAATGCCAACGTACCAGAAGTGGATCAAGGAATTCATTTCAAAGAAGCGGAGCATTGATGATTTTGAAGTTATTCTGTTGACGAGGGGGTGCAGCGCTGTTTTAAGCCAGGAATTGCCTCAAAAGATGAAGGACCCTGGAAGTTTCACTATTCTATGTACTATTGGAGACCAAACATTCAAGAAAGCATTGATCGATCTTGGCTCAAGCATCAATCTTATGCCGTTCTCAATATTTAGAAGGCTTGGGTTGGGAGACATGAAGTCCACTTCAATTGTCCTTCAACTTGCTGATCGATCAGCGACTAGACCAAAAAGAATTGTGAAAATGTGCTAGTCAAGGTTGACACTTTAATCTTTCCAGTCGACTTCATTGTCATGGAGATGGAGGAAGATTGTGATGTGCCATTTCTCCTTGGTCGTCCATTCCTGGCCACTGGGAAGACAAGCATTGATGTAGAAAAAGGTGAGCTCCGGTTTAAGGTTTGTGAAGATGAGGTTGTGTTCAATGTTTTTGAAGTAGCCAAGTATCCATCTATGGAGGATGACTGCTACCGAATCGATATAGTAGATGAGATTGTAGCTGTGAAGGAAGAAGAGCTAGCGCAAGAAATGACGTGGGAATATATCGAAAATATTGAAGATTCTGAAAAAATGGTGGCATGGGTGCGCATGGCAGAATCGTTAGAATTAGATGACACACCAAGGCCTAAGTTGCAGTCATCCACCATTGCACCACCAGAATTAGAGCTCAAGCCACTTCCATCACATCTAAAGTATGCCTACCTAGACAAAGATCAAAAGTTTCCAATAATCATTTCTGCCTCGTTGGAAAAAGATCAAGAAGAGCAACTTCTCAAGGTGGTAGGCAAGCACAAAGAAGCTATTGGATAGAAACTCGGGGATATCAAGGGGATTAGTCCTTTGCTTTGTCAACACAAGATTATTTTAGAGGATGATTTCAGTCCATCAGTGGAAGCACAGCGAAGACTCAAACCGAATCTTAAGGAGGTAGTGCGGAAAGAAGTTATCAAGTGGCTTGATGCTGGTATCATTTATCCCATTTCAGACTCAAAGTGGGTGAGCCCAACGCAATGTATACCAAAGAAAGGAGGCATCACTATCATTTCCAATGCCAACAATGAGCTTATATCGACGAGGATGGTAGTAGGACACAGAGTTTGCATTGACTTCTGTAAGCTCAATAAAGCAACTCGGAAGGATCATTTTCCACTACCATTCATTGACCAAATGCTGGATAGGTTGGCAGGGCACACTTTTTATTGCTTCTTGGATGGCTATTCAGGATATTTACAGATTGCCATTGCACCAGAGGACCAGGAGAAGACAACCTTCACTTGCCCCTACGGTACATTTGCTTTCCGTCGTATGCCTTTTGGTTTATGTAATGCACCTGCAACTTTTCAGCATTGCATGATGGCAATTTTCTCGGACATGGTGGAGCGGCAAATCGAAATATTTATGGATGATTTCTCAGTATTCGGAGATTCATATCAAGAATGTTTATCACATTTAGGTAAGGTGCTTGAAAGATGCAAAGAGACCAACTTGGTGCTTAACTGGGAAAAGTGTCACTTTATGGTGACAGAAGGTGTGGTACTTGGTCACAAAATATCAAACGAGGGGTTGGAAGTTGACAAAGCCAAATTGGAATCATCGACAAACTACCACCTCCAGTAATACGGAGTTTCCTAGGGCATGCTGGGTTCTATCGGCGTTTTATTAAAGATTTTTTGAGAATAACCAAGCCTCTTTGTAGGTTGCTTGAAAAGGAAGCTCCATTCTGTTTGATGAAGCATGTCAAGAAGCTTTTACCAAACTAAAAAAGGCACCCGTGTCAGCACCAGTGATCATATCTCCAGACTGGAAGCTCCCGTTTGAAATCATGTGTGATGCAAGTGATTATGCTGTTGGAGCGGTGCTTGGTCAAAAGAAGGCCACAGGATTCCATGTTATTTATTATGCAAGTCGCACATTGGATGATGCTCAAATCAACTATGCGACAACGGAAAAGGAATTCCTTGTAGTGATTTTTGCCCTCGACAAATTTCGAGCTTACTTACTTGGTAGCAAGGTGATGGTATACACAGACCATGCAGCTATCCGTTACTTGTTCAAAAAGAAGGATGCTAAGCCAAGGCTTATTAGATGGATTCTCCTGCTCCAAGAATTTGATATAGAGATTCGAGACCAAAAGGGTGCAGACAACCCAGTTGCAGATCATCTATCGCGCCTAGAACACACATCACTAACATTTTCTCTTCCTATCAATGAATCCTTTCCGGATGAGCAGTTGTACGCATTAGATGTCATTTCAATTCCATGGTATGCTGATATAGGGAACTAACTTGTGAGTAACATCATGCCTCCTAACATGTCTTCCGATAAGAGGAAGAGATTTTTGCATGATGTCAGGTTCTATGTATGGGATGAACCCTATCTTTTTAAATAAAGGAAAGATCAGCTTTTGCGAAGATGTATACCTCAAGAAGAGCAAGAGCTCATTCTCCACCATTGTCATAATTCTCCTTATGGAGGCCATTTCGCTGGTGAATGCACAGCTGCAAAGGTATTACAAAGTGGATTCTATTGGCCTACGCTTTTCAAAGACACCGCAGCATTTGTAAAGAAGTGTGACCGTTGTCAGAGGACAGGTAATATCTCTCATTGCCATGAGTTACCACTACAAAGAATAATGGAAATTGAGATTTTTGATGTATGGGGCATAGACTTTATGGGACCCTTTGTACCATCCGAGCGCAACCTCTATATCCTTTTGGCAGTTGATTATGTGTCAAAGTGGGTCAAAGCTATTGCACTCCCAATGAACAATGCTAAAAATGGTAATCAAGTTCTTGCAAAAGAACATCTTCAGTCGATTCGGAACTCCCAGGGTGCTCATCAGTGATGGAGGTAAGCATTTCCGAAATAATTTGCTTGTAAATGCACTAACAAAATATGGGGTTACGCACAAGATTGCAACAGCTTATCACCCTTAGACTAGTGGACAAGTCGAGGTTTCCAACAGAGAAATCAAGCGCATCTTTGAGGTCACGGTGAACCCATCATGGAAGGACTAGTCTACCAAGTTGAACGTTGCACTGTGGGTGTACAGGACTGCATATTATACTCCTATTGGGATGTCACCGCACCAGCTGATTTATGGAAAAGCCTACCATCTTCCAGTTGAGCTTAAGCACAAGGCATACTGGGCATTGCGTCGGTTGAATTTCAATCTTGAAAAAGCCAGCGAGTAAAGATTGCTACAACTTGAAGAGCTTGACGAATTTTGCCTAAGTGCCTATGATAATGCAGGGCTCTACAAGGAAAGAACAAAGAGGTTGCATGATAAGCTCCTCCGAGAGTTTTCCATTGGTCAACAGGTATTGTTGTATAATTTACGACTCAAATTTTTTCCAGGAAAGCTTAAGTCGCGGTGGACCGGTCCATACACAGTTGTTGAAATCTCTCCGCATGGTGCTATCCAAATTCGTGATGACAAAACAAGAATTGAGTTCAAGGTCAATGGACAACGTTTGAAAGCGTATCTTGGTAATCAATTTGACAAATTAAAGTCCCATGTTGATCTTGCCGATATAGTTCAGTAAGACTTTACTACCGTCAAGCTAACGATGTTAACTTAGAACTATATTCTTCTCAATTTTCTTTTGAATTTCTTGAGTCACTCGTCCGAGTTTCCGTGAGTTTGTGGATTTCTAGGGGAATGTAAATATGTTTATCCTCAAAAAATATGTTGTTTGATCAGTTTTTCAGTTCAAGAGCTTGTTTGGGAGTTAAAACAAGGAAGGGGCAGAAGCCAGCGTACGCTGGCCTCGTTCAGGAGAATGCACAAAAAGGGCAGTGAGCAAACCCAGCGTCAGCGTACGCTGGCCCTCGAGAATTCAGGGCTAAAACCTCGATTCCTCCTTCTTCCTCCTTCACTTCCTTCTCATTTCAAATTTCCCCCAATTCCCTCCAAGAACAAAAACTCCCTAATCCGAATTTGTTTTGCAGATTCCAACTTCATCCGGCAACAAAATCACAATTCGACGACTGGGTTTTGTTCCCCTTGCTGAGGCCTTTGATTTGATCCAACCAATCTAACATAGGCAAGACACCTACAAACAAGCATCACTGAGGTGCAATGGAGCCGGGACAAAGCTCGCGTCAACCGATTAACCTCACAGAGAGGTATGGTGCTCCTTTCACTATCGGTGAAGAGTTTGAGGGAGAGCGATTCCGTAGGTTTAAGAATTGCCATTTCATTATTTATCAATTGAATGAATGGAGCGAGATGCGTTGGGCTGGTTATGAACAAGAATTATAGGAAGCCATAGTCGAACTAGGTTAGGAGTACTTTACTACCATGATCATCAAAGTTGACACTGCTGTTGTGATCAAATTTTATAGCACTGTGGTTGTTGCTCCAAATAACTCTTCATTTATTGCACGTATACACAGAAAGACGATAACCGTAGATGAAGATGTGCTGCATGAACTGATAGGAATTAAGCGTGAGGGAGGATCTGCTGTAGTTTTTGACACTGATGTTGCTGCACACAGCGCTTGGCAATCCCTAACAGGTTTAGCTCGCTGTAAGACACAGTCTCCCTGCTTAGTTATTAGAGAACTCCACTTATGTGTCTTGCATAGATTTATGGCTGCATGCTTTAGTGGCCAATTTGAGAGCAGTAAGGTCACACAGACCCAACTTTATGCTTTAGCTTGCGCACACCACAAACGCCCGTTTAACACATTTTTATTGATTATTGATGTAATTAAACGTACACTAGAAATGACTAACCCCAAGTGGCTAGGACTTGGCCATATTGTTGCTGTGCTTGTTCATAAGTTTGTTGCAGATCTACCGATGCTAGAAAGCACATTAGGGCCATCGGTCATTGATCTAGACCAGCTATTAAAATGGAGCCTGATGTCCAAAATGGGTACAGTGGAGCGCGACACCAAACAATACACAGTCTCTCCATACATAGAGCATGAGGGTGTCAGGAGGTGCCTACTAGAAGAGGAAAATGTCCAAGTTCCAGAGCAGCAAGCGAACATAAACAACATTGCCCAGCAAATCAGCGATATGGAGATCGAAGTGCGGAGCAATGTGGCTGACTAGGCAGATCGCTGGCAGCAATATCAAGAGGATCAGGCCTACAACTGAGCGCAATAGGAATGGCTCTGGAACCACCTCCAACCTCCACCAGACCAATGATCACAGGCTTCTTCTTCTCCTTATTCTTATTTAGTTTTTGTTTTTTATTGTGATGTTATGTTTGTTTTCATCTTTTGTTATGCATGTTTTTCATCACCACATTGAGGACAATGTGTCTTCTAAGTATGGGGGTGCATTGTGTGTGTTTTACTTTTTGTTATTTGTGTTGATCTTGCTGTGCCTGTGCCTTTGTTGTTTTGTTGTTTGCATGTGATCGAGTCTGTTTTGAGTGTGTTTTGTGTTTTTGATTGAAGTGTGTTAGAGTCTGTTGCATATGATGAAAAATTCTCAGAAATTTTGAACTTTTTGACATAGGAAAAACTCCATATCATGCATTCAACACTCTTGAGCAATGTGAATTTTAAGACATATGCAATTATATCCTCGTTCATTTAGGCTAGTCGTTACACTCGGTAGACTAGACTAGAGAATTAACAAGAGACCTTGTGAGATTTTTGAGCCGATGGCGAGAACAACCCGTTCTCATTTTATTCATGAGGTGTGTGCATTGTTTGAGCGATGAGAGTGTTAGAAGATTACCTTGCATTACTCAATGAGGTAGAGAGTGTTGAGGGCCATCTTAATAAAGCCTAGAGCCTTAGAGCCAAAAACCTACTATTATCCATTGCATAACCCCGTTGAGCCTAAGCTTATTTCTTGAATTACTAGCTGGAACTCATATTAGGAGCCGAATCTCATCACCCCACCTACCTTTAACTACTTAATTCGAGGGATTAGGTTATTATTGGGGAATATTTTGTAAGGGTTCATCTAGTAGTATAGCTTAGGGGGAATATCTTTTGTACATACATTGGGATGAAAACGGGTAGAATTGAGGCTAATGACCAAAAGTCGGGATAAGTTGCTAAGTCTTAGTGCAAAAATTGGGATAGAAAAGAAAAACAAGAGAAACAAGAAAAAGAAAAAAAGAAAAAAGAAAAGAAATTCTCTTGAGGAAAGTGAGAAAAGTGAAAAGAAGAAATCAAAGGAAAAAGTGGAAAGTTGGAAAGAAAAAGGCACAAGTAAAAAGTAAGCGACTTATCCCGCCCTTTTTTGGTTCTTTAGGATGTGGGTAATTTGGGTTGTGTATATGCATAATGAGGTGAGATATTTAGTATAGTCAAGAGTTAGCTTTCTATGTAACCCTCGGATTAGGTGGTTTAGCCATCACCGCGATACTTTTATCTTCCCACCTTTATCTTTAGCCCCATTACAACCCAATGAAAGTCCCTCCTATGGCATGATCTACTTTGTTTCGATTATGTTTTGGTATGAAGTTTAACATTTTTAGACCTTGAACGTGCACACGAGAGTAGGATAGTTGACCACCATACACATGTGAGTTTAAATCAATCCTATCCTACGAGTGGTTAACTCTCTAGTCTGGAACACTAGGTATGAAAACTTGATTAAATGATTGAGGGTATAATTGTCTATGGATTTTGCATTCATAGTGCTCAAGGGTGTGATGTGTGTGATTGTGGGGATGATCTTGTGATGAATGTTTGAATTTTGACAGCACCACTTGTTGGTTTTCTAATGCACTTTGCTTAGGGACAAGCAAAGAAGTAAATGTGGGGGTGTGATGCATGTGATAACATGCATTCATTTAGTCCTAGTTTGTTAAGTTATCGTCATGTTTTAGGAGATGTTAAGTCAAGTCTTGTCTTCATTTTGTTTCATTTTGTTTATTTGGTCAAGGAGAAGATTGTCTGTTGTTTTTGTGTGTTTTGTAGGTGTTTAGGAGCATTGAGGAGTCGGAGCAAAGATCGGTGGTCATAAGTAACGAATTGAGCAAAGATTGGAGGATTGAAGGCAAAGAGAACAAAGAGGGGCAGAATGCAAGGCCAGCGAACGCTGACCACCCAGCATTCGCTGGGCTAGTTTGAGGAAGAGAAGTGAGAAAGAGGAGAAAGAGCAAAAAGGGGCAATAGCTAACCCTAGCGTATGCTGGCTTCCTAGTGTACGCTGGCCTCGTCCGAGTCAGAAGAAGAGAAAGAGGCAAAATAGGGGTAGAATGCAACCCCAGTGTACGCTGGCTTCCCAACGTACGCTGGCCTATGGCATGGGACAAGGGGAATTGCTCACCTAACTTCCCATTCAGCTTGGTCTAAAGTTGGTTGGCCCACAACTTTTGGCAAAGGACAAGAGAGGGAGTAGGCTGCCATTGCAACACAACTTGGAGAGGGGAGAAAAGAGAAGAGCTTGGAAGAAAAAAAGAAGATCAAGAAAGCTTAACCAAGAAATCCTCCAAGTTGTAGATTTAAGTTTTTAGACTTTATTTTGTGTTTTTGGATATTGTTCTTGAGAATATTAAAATCAATATTTGAATTTGATATCATCAAGGTTCTTCTATTTCCTTTGTTCTTAAGATTATTTCTATTGTTGAAGTTCTTATTTATATTCGATTCAATGAATGCTTAGTCGATGATCAAGGATGATAACTTGGTTTAGATCACAGCTTTCATACGCTTATCTCAACTTAGTATTATTAATGAATCTAGGCCTGACAAACTTAGAATTGTAGTGATATTGAGCTTGCAGTTTAGAAGTATCGTTAAAAGATTGAGATTGACAACCTTGAGATTTTGCGATATTATTGGTAGTAATAGTGTTAGATCATTAACCCAACGATCCATTCGCTTAGCTTAAGATTTAGGAGCGCATAAACTGGTACTTGACGAACAATTTTCAATCACTTTTCCCTGTGGAGACGATCCTACTTATCACAATATTACTTGTGCGATCGTGTAATTCTTGCACGTATAATTGATCCTAGTTAGACCGCATCAATATGGTGTTGCCACCTTGTGCGTCACCCCATATTTCTTAAGCAGGACTTCAAATTGTCTGTTGCAGAAATGTGACCCACCATCGCTGATTATCGCTCGTGGCACTCCAAATCTCAAAAAGAGCTTCTTCAGAAATCGGATAACTATTTTAGCATCATTTGTTGGTGATGCCAAAGCTTCTACCTACTTTGAAACATAGTCTACTCCTACCAAGATATACTTGTTGCCATATGATGTTGGGAAAGGACCCATGAAGTCCAATCCCCAAATGTCAAAAAGCTCAATCTCTAAAATTCCAGATAACGGCATCTCATTTCTCTTTGAGATATTTCCCATTCTTTGGCAGCGGTCACAATGCTCAACATAACTACGTGCATCCTTGAAGATGAAAGGCCAATAGAAACAACATTCGAAGACTCGAGATGTAGTTCTTGAAGCTCCATAATGACCTGAGTAAGGAGTGTTATGGCATTGCTCTAAAATATTTGCTACTTCCCAACTAGCAATGCAACGTCGAAGAATCCCGTCACTACACCTCTTGAAAAGGTAAGGATCGTCGCAAACATACATCTGAACATCCCGTAGAAATTTTTTTCTTTCTCCAACTAAAAAGTTGGCATAATCTGCATACCAGGGAGCTTCTACTCTATTCATTGTCATTAGAATCTTATCCGGAAACTCTTCTTGTATAATCCCTTCAATCTCCATCCTGTCGCTTTTCTCTAATCTAGATAGATGATCAGCGACAACATTTTCTGCTCCTTTCTTGTCCTTAATGGACAAGTCAAATTCTTATAGTAACAAAATCCAGTGCATCAAGCGAGGTTTCGTATCTTGCTTTGAGAAAAGATATCTCAAAGCTGCATGGTCAGTGTAAATTATAACTTTCGAACCAAGCAAGTATGGTCTGAATTTGTCACATGCGTAGACAAACGCAAGTATCTCTTTCTCTGTGGTTGTATAATTGAGTTGAGCTCCTGCCAATACTCTACTAGCATAGTAGATGACATGGAGCTTTCCCTCTTTCTTCTGTCCAAGCACACAACCCAAAGCTAGATCACTGGCATCACACATCATTTCAAATGGAAGTTTCCAGTCCGGTGATGAAGTCACTGGAGCTGTGATAAGAGTTTTCTTGAGAGCATTAGATGCCTTAAGGCAGTGCTCATCGAAGTTAAAGGATACATCCTTAACCAGTAAATTTGTTAGAGGCTTTGCGATTAGAGAGAAGTTCTTGATGAATCTTCTGTAAAATCCGGCATGACCCAGAAATGCTCTAACTCCTTTAACGGTGGTTGGTGCATCCATTTTCTCTATAGCTTTAGTTTTAGCTCTATCTACTTCCATACTAGCTCTAGAAATCTTGTGCCCAAAGACTATTCCTTCGTCTACCATAAAATGGCACTTTTCCCAACTGAGCACAAGGTTCTTTTCCTCACATCTCTTCAATACTTTGTCTAGGTTGTCAAGACAGTGATCAAATGAATCCCTAAATACAGAGAAGTCATCCATGAAGATTTCCATAATCTTCTCGTTTATCTCCCAAAAGATAGACTCCATGCAACGTTGAAACATTGCTAAGGCACAACATAATCCAAAAAGCATTCTGCGATATGCAAAAATACCAAAGGGACAGTTGAAAGATGTCTTCTCTTGATCTCTGGGGTATATTGCAATTTGGTTGTACCCAGAGAAACCTTCCAAAAAGCAATAATAAGAATACCCCGCTATCATTTTTAACATTTGATCTATAAATGGAAGTGGAAAGTGATCTTTATGTGTAGCATCATTTAATTTTCGATAATCAATGCACACTCTCCAACCGGTTACAGTTCTTGTCAGAATGAGTTCCCCTTCTTCGTTTATCACAATTGTCATTCCCCCTTTTTTGGGAATGCAATGTATAGGGCTAACCCACTCGCTATCCGAAATAGGATAAATGATTCCGGCTTCAAGGAGTTTAATCACTTCCATCTTTATAACCTCTTTCATGTTAGGATTTAGTCTCCTTTGTCGGTCTACTCTCGGCCTTACTCCATCCTCCATATGAATGTGGTGCATCACAATTTCTGGGCTTATACCCTTGATATCGGATATTTGCCAAGCAATGGCTTTAATTTGTTTGTTCACAATTGTGAGCACTTTCTCTTCTTCTTCCTTAGTGAGCTTATTCGATATAATTATCGGTAATCTCCCTCCATCTATTAAGAAAGCATATCTCAAATGCGAGGGTAGCTCTTTCAGTTCTAAGGAAGGAGCCTTTACAATAGATGGTGGAGTTCGATATTTTAAGTGAATTTCGAGCTCCTCAAGTAGACCATTCTTATCAATTCTCTCCTCGACTTCTTCCACAGGATCCTCTGCAACTCTCTCTAGATTTTTATCCTCAATCCTAGAGATGTTCTCCTTGCAAAACTCGAGGATACACTCATCTATAACATCAATTTTCATGCACATCCCTTCATCAAGTGGATGATGCATAACACTTGTCATGTTAAACTCAACCTTCTCGTCTCCAATTCTAAGTACCAATTTGCCATTATGCACATCCACCAATGCATGTGCAGTGTTGAGGAATGGTCTACCATAAATTAGTGGACAGTTTTTGTCCTTCAAGAAATCCAGAACCACAAAGTCAACTGGAAAGATGAACTTGTCAATCTTAACCAGGACATCCTCAACCATACCGAATGGTTTTTTAATTGTTTGGTCAACTAACTGGAGAAGCATAGAAGTTGGTTTAACTTCATATAAACCTAGTTTTTGAAATGTAGACAAAGACATCAAGTTGATACTTGTGCCTAAATCACAAAGACATTTAGGAAACTCAGTTTCACCAATGAAATAGAGAATTATAAAACTCCCTGAATCTTTTAGCTTAATTGGAAGATTCATTGAGATTAGAGAGCTACAACTAGCCGGAAGGTAATTGTCTCTCCATCCTCCCATTTCCTCTTCTTGGTGACGAGTTCCTTTAAAAATTTGGCATAGTGTGGGACTTGATCTAACATCTCTAGAAAAGAGATGCTAATCTGAACGTTCTTTATTTTCTCCATGAATCAGATAAATTTTTCATCCATCCCAGACTTTCTTTTCACCCTCTGAAAAATAGGGTAGAATGGGTACCATCGGTAGTGGTGGTACATAAACTTCTTCCTCCTCCGTAAATTTTTCTTGTGGGTCCTTATCCTTCAGAATTTCTTTCTCCCTATCTTTTTCTGGACTCACCACATCACCCTCCTTAGCCTTCTCTTTGCTTTTTTGAGAAGCTAACTCTTTCCCACTTCTTAGGGTGATTGCATTAACTTGGCCTCGAGAATTTACTTCAGTAGAACTTGGGAGAGAGCCAGATGCTCTATGTGCATTTGTCTTTGTAATTTCCCCAAGTTGTACTTCCATGTTACGCATGGCATTAGCTTCTCCTTTAAGAAACTGTTCTAAGTTGTTCTGCCTTGCTTCCTGGGCTGCTTATGCCTTCAAGATTTGACTTTGGTTGTTGGATGAGTCTCCAGTTTGTTGGATGAACTTCTCAACCTTGTCAAATCTTTCCTCAAGGGCCATCATTCTTTCTCCTAAGAACCCACGTGGTTGAAAACCAGGTAGTGGTCCTTGTTGCGAGACACGTAGTGGCATTTCTTTATCAGGAACGATTGTCATACTATCTTCATTGTTTCTATCTTTCCATGAGAAGTTAGGGTGGTTTCTCCAACCAGGATTGTAGGTTGAGGAATAAGAGTTGTTACCTATTCGGTTTCCTCCTTATCCTTTTTTTTAAGAACTCCCATCAAATAAAATAAAAAGAGGATACAAAAACGTCAGAAGCCCACGACACATCTGTGAAACCAACAATCCTGGTCGTCAGGTGGGGCATAACCACTCTACACCAGCTATCTAACAAGCCTGGAAGTCAAGTGGGAGGACAAAAGCAAAGGCCAGCCTGAACCCATGCTAGCTAACAAGCCTAGTAGTCAGGACTGGCAAAACATCAAGAGGCAGCCAAAGTAATATCGTCAAGGGACAAACCTGTAGTAAGGATGCCCGAACATATCTCAACCAATATGGCTGATGAGCGAAGCACTAACAAAGTTGACCTGTTTTAAAGGTTGGTTAATCATCGCACATTGACTAATTTTGTGGCCAGAGTTGCCACAGGCTTTGCAATGCTGTTGTAAAGCAACATCATCAACCTTATTTAGAGTCAAATCATGCAACTACTTTGCCATTAAGTCAAGTTGCGCTTGAAAAGACAAGGAAGCATCTATGTCTATCATTCCTCTTCTCTCACTTCACTCAGTTACCTCTCTTAACTCTCTAACGGGTTGTCTTTTCTCTCATTTGTGATTATCCTGTTGGTCGCTGCCAGCTCTTCCAGAATATGGTGGGCTTCATCCCTTTCCTTTCTCAGGAAGTTTCCATTAGACGCTGAATCAACGTTACCCATAGTTGTCGGCAACAGACTAAAATAAAAAGTCTTAAGAAGCGACTCCTCAGACAACCCATGGTGCAGGCATTTTCGTTACAATTCCTTAAATCTCTCCCAAGTTTCACTCAAAGACTCTCCTTTATATTATTCAAAGTTTGTAATCTCCTTAACGAGCTTGTTAGTCTTTGAGTAAGGGAAATATTTGTCAAGGAAAGCATTTGCTAATTGCTCCCATGTGTTTATTGGAGTACCCTTAAGTTGTTTGTACCAAAGTTTAGCCTTATCCTTTAACGTATAAGGAAACATTCTAATCTTAATGGCATTATCTGATGCTCCAAGATACTTAAAATTATCAGCTAATTCCATGAAGTTCTCCAGGTATTCATTGGGATCTTCGTTAGGTAAACCATAGAATCGCCCCAAAGCTTGAAGCATATGAATCACGACCGGCTTAATTTCGAAGTGATTAGCTTCAACAACTGGCCGTTGGATTCCAGTTTTTGCTCCTTTATATGTCGGTCTCCCATGGTCCATTAAAGAATGTCTAGGGGCATGTACTCCAGCCCCTTGACCCTCTTGCCTTTGGTCCATTCTTTCTTTTTCTCGTCTCTTCTTACGCATTGATCTTTCTAACTGCGTTATTTCTTCTTCAATCTCCAATAGAGAAATATTGGTTGAACAGGTTAATGGTATGCATGTAACTTGTCAAGCAAGACAAGTTACTTGGTCAAGAAGTAAACGAAAAATGACAAAAAATAAAATAAAATAAACTAAAAGAAATATACTAATATATATACTGATCCGAATTTGTAAACCAAATTAAGAGTCTAAGATCTCAATCCCCGGCAACGGCACCAATTTGTTCCACAGCTCAGATGCACGCATAGCATCATGAACCTTCTACCGTAACCTTGCCTAATACTAGACGATCGGTCATCTGTTTGGTCTTTCTGGTGTGCGCCAGAAATGGGTGGCGTGCACCACCCCTAGACCAGCCCAAAGCTCTAGCACATGACAACAACACCTGCCATGCTAAAACTTCATAGACTAATAAACCTGGCGTGCGCCAACAAGGGTGGCGTGTGCCAGCTCAGTAGCAGAGTTGCATCAGTTTGCAAATAAGAGTAAGTAGGGTTGTCGATCCATAGAGATTGAGTTGTTAGGCCTACTCTAAGGTTTACTTACTTAACTAGGATCATATTATAAAGTTTGTAGTTGAACACTTGTGATCTAAACTCTAAAGATAGGAAATAAAAATCATAACAACTAACATAAGCAAAGTTTGTTTATAAAACAGAATACTAACAATTTATAAGCTAATAATGAGCAAGATGCCTAAACCAACAACATAACCATAAGATAAAGAGGGGTCTGAGTGTATGTGATGTGGTCCGAGTGAATCGAAGGCAACCTCAACCACACTTTCGTGCACGATGAGTCTAAATTGCTACTTAACCTAGCTTAGAAGATCAGATATGTTCTTTTGACCCCACCAACCAACTAAACTAAGTTAAGCATCAACTATAAGCTCCACTCTAAGAACAATCAATAGGTTACCAAGGAGATTTCTCTCCTAGCAAGAGTACTAATCATCGAATCAACCTATCCATCAATTCTATCTCCTTTTGGTCTCAAGTTTTGACTAACTACTAAGGCTTGGTGATCAAACAAGTCTAAGAAATAGGATCAAGCACGTTGATAAGAACACATACAAGAACATACACAACTCTTATCAAGGGCTACATCAAAGGTAACAAGGCACCAAACTCATACAATTACTCAAAGATACTTATATTCAACATAATAAACATAAACATAGACAAAAGAGAGAAAGGAATTGAAACTTATCAAGATTCAAAGCTCCACTCTTCAAGTCCACGTTCTTCTAAGTAAAAGTAAATATTTACATCTGGTTTTGTGGACACAATCTCACTTTGGTCACAATTGTGCCACACTCTAGTTTTTAAGATAAAAACTATCTAATATACTAACTAACTAAAGGAATAGTAAACTAAATATCTCATCTAACTTATCTAACAACTTATCCAACCTAAAAATATCCTAAAAGTGCCTACCAAACTTGTCCCATTGCCTTCACAAAGCCTAAGCCACCTTAGGCACTTCTTCACTTTGTTTGTCCAACACTCAGCTTTATTTTACTTCTGTCTGTCTGGTCTGGCGTGCGCCATGTGCACCTGGCGTGCGCCAGCCTTTGCGAATTTTCTTCTCCAAGTGAAAATGGTCGTCTGAGTGATCAGTCATTCGGATAATGGCTACATGGCGTGTGCTATAGAGGACTGGCATGCACCAGAAGATCGTGCATTGCATTCCTTGGTTTCGTAACTTCCCTCTCGTCCGTGGCTTCGTGTGTGCGCTCGATCATCCTTCACTTCTCCTCGAATAGGCTCCTAAAAACAAACAAACTTAATGAAAAATGATAAACTCAAAATAAAGACACAATGAAGGAAAACTAACACTAAGACAACTAAAACACAACTCAATCAACCTAAAACACTAAGAATAATATACTATAAGGGTACGAATAATGAGTGTTTTTGACACTCATCAATTGGTACCATTGATCTATAGTATTGGTACCATAGTTATCCAATTTTGGTACCACAGTTACCCAATGTTGGTGTCATTGCGAAGTTTATCATGTTGGTGGGGTAATAATAATTATTGGTTGGTGGAGGGGGAGAGTGTGGGCGAGGGGGAGAGTGACCGACGGCGGAAATTGATTTCTTGAAGTACATAAGCATAGCGAGATCATTCCTTTCATGGAGCTTTGATTAAAAGATTTTTGCAATTAATGCAATTAATTAGTTATTATTGATTAAGGGAGTGATAATTGAGGTTGATTTTTAAATTTAAATGTTAGATAAGGAAAATAAAGATAATTAGAGATACAATAATTAATTAAATTAAATGTGAATGGAGAAAATCATGGAATTTGATTCAGTTTGTTTAAAAAATTAGGTGTGGTAAAGAAATAATAGATAATGACTGATTTAGTTTATTAGTCTAATACCCATTGTACCCTTACACATAATAACCGTCGAATTAAGTTTTTAAGATAAAAATTTTCATCCAATAGACTAAAAATAAACCTATGGTGGGGATTACTTTTTATAGTCCCCACATAATCCATGCCTATTTTTTCAAGACATTAATTAAGCACGTTTTTAATTAAGAGCTAATATTAAACCTGCACGACTTAGAAATTATCCATAGATTTCAAGTTTCAATGTGAAAATAAGATAAATGCATGTCTAGATTAAAAAAAGCAAACTAAGTGGATTTTGTGATGCGTTAGATAAATTTCTATGTTTTGAAACTTTAGGGAGATGTTAATTACTAATAGAAGTTTTAAAATTACTATTAATTATTATTCATCATCAATATTCATCCATACATATTGTTTTACTATAGCAATATCAACATTATGCATCATATATACTATCATATTCTTAACTAAATTAGAATTTATCTGCATATGACAAGAGTCTGACTTTTCCATGCATGGTACAAGTCGTAAGTCTTGTGAAGGGCAATAAGTCCGCTAGTTAAGAAAGAAGCATTTATCCATCTATAAGTATATTATCAACATCTAAACATGGATAAGCTATATTTTACTATTGCATCATGTTCATCATCTACTAGTGAATCTGATGAGTATATTAGAATACCAAGAAGAATTAATAGTCATAAATTAATAATTAAAAATTTAAAGGTTCTATTAGTGATTGACATCTCTCAAGGTCTCAAAATGCAAAATTTATCAGATATCACAATATATATTTGCAATGCAATTAGATAAAGGATAGGAAAGAGACATCGGGGATATCTCACTAATCAATAATGAAGAAGGACTTCCCTATATAGAGAGAAGGACCTTCATACAGTTGTAAATATTTAGAACTTTTATTGTAGTGGAGGGTCCTACCATATTCTATTATCCATATTTTTGATTAATTGACTCTATCAAATATTATTATTGATAGTGGAGGTCCCATTATATTCTTGTATCTAAATATTTGGCTAATTAACTTTGCCAAATATTACTGTTGATATATTGATAGAGAAAGTACTACCATATATTTACTCTTGACGAATATTGTTTTCGACGATAATTTCTAATATCATTAATGATATTTTGGAATATTAATGATGTCGTTAATTTTTTTAGAATATCAATGATGTCATTGATGTTGTTATGGACAGTTGTGTGAACAAACACATACTCGATATTCACACACACACACACACTCACTTGACACACGCCTCGTTGTTGAAGTTTTTTTCCGATTATAACCCAAAAATATTATCATCAATATCATCTAAGGCCATAGTTGGTTTGTCATCTTCAGATGTTGTTATTGATATAGATGATTCAAACTTGACTTTCATTATGTGGCTCACAATATGGAAGTAATTCTCATTAGTAACGACCTGGGTCAGGAGAGCTGATATCTTAATTTTTTGGGCTAGGAATTGAGAGTGACTGAGAAGAAGTCATTATAATATCTTTTGAGATAGTCTTTTGGAGCCATTTGAGATGATTTTTGTGGAAAATGTTTTGTTTTCTTAAACACATTCCACTCTTTGACTTTGAAATGGCACAAAAGGTAATTGATCTTGGACTTTTTGACACATGACTGATATTTGTAGTGTCAAGCATCTACACGTGGGAGGTAAAACTTGATAAAAAAAATGCAAGGATTCCAAAAAAAGTTTGACATTTTATGGAGTATATTTGGCTTTGCAGTTGAAACCTTCTAAAGCTCAAGGCGTTAAGATACTTAATGATGTCCCATAAAAAGTCCATCTATAAATATGAGATATATTCATAATCAAATGGTTGCTAAAATAGAATAGCTATATGTAGATAAATTTACGATTTTAGATGAGAAATGCATTAAACCAAGCATGTTGGCTGTTATAATAGCAATATGCAATGCTATATGTTGTGTTGGAGGTTATAAAAAGATGCTTAACTAATGTAGTGGTTAACCCCATTATATTGGGTATATGATTTTGGTAATTTGATAGACGAAGTAAGTAAAAAATTATTTATCATTGTCATAATAAAAAGGAAAAAATAAATTAAAAAAGACAAACTAGTTTTTAAATTCAGTTTGTGTAGCTTATTTTCTTGGAGATTTAAAGTCTTGGAAAGTCAAAGTAGATGCCCAATGTGATATTCGAAAAAAATGCTTGATTAGAATACATTGGATTGAGGTGTTTACATAAGATGATTTGGAGTGTTAAATTGGTGTCCTTGAAATATCTCAACTACAACAAGTCTTAGTGAATTTAATTACTTGAGAAGCTAGTTAGAAAGATTTGGACAGATTGCCATTTGCTTAGTAAATTGGGCATAATTCTTAATATTACTTTAAATAGTGCAAATGAACTTGAGCCATGATATGTGTCTAAAACACGTATTAAATACATGATTTTGAGTCAATTTTGTACTTTTGTCTTTAGTTTCGTATCTTTTAGTTATCTTTTGAGTTTTAGGTGACTAATGAACTCTATGTTAAATTATAAGAAAAGAGGTAATTTCGGGAAAGAATCGTATATGAAGGAGGAATCTACTAGTGGCAGCTCATTTGGAAAATAATGATCAACCGACCTAACGTGGTACTCCAATCTCGAATCTGCCATTTTCTCCCATTGATGTTTACTCGAACAATTCTCTTTGTTCTTGTTTAATTTTATTTCATCGTCAATCTTATAAAAC
Organism: Hypericum perforatum; assembly: GCA_012979155.1. Taxonomy (NCBI): domain Eukaryota; kingdom Viridiplantae; phylum Streptophyta; class Magnoliopsida; order Malpighiales; family Hypericaceae; genus Hypericum; species Hypericum perforatum. The sequence continues at coordinate 252,420 of SOPF01027383.1, forward strand.
ACCATTTTACTTTCTTGTTTTGATAGTTAGGTTTATTGAATATTTATTCCTCCTTAGATCGGACTCAGTATTTACTCGACATGCTCATCAAAATTTGGCACCATTACCAGGGAGGTTTTGATTTATTTGATTAATCTAATTTTTTATGGTAACTCGTTCTTTAAGTTTAGGAACTTTATCTCTTGACCAGGAGATCAAGAAGACCACAAAGGCAAATTGGAAGGCCAAAAGACAAGCTAGTACTTCTGGTAATTCTGTTAGTGAGAGAGACAAATCTTTTCTTCATCTGATTGTGATAACCTCAATAGTTGGTCGGTTGATATGGCATTGTGCTATTCCCTTGAGAGTTGAGTTTTAGAAGTACATTTATATGTTCTTTAGTCTCCCTATCAAGTTGGTTCAAGTTTAACAAAGTTCATTCAAGGAATTGCTAAGTTTTGGTAAAGCTAGTTGGTTTACTTTGGATAGATTGACCCTTGTGTAGTAAAATAGCCATAACTTCTTTCAGATACTTAAAATGATGCAGGTGAGTATAATTCAGAAATTAGACACATAGAGCTACAACCTATCCTTTACAAGTTTGGTCAAAAGTCAAAGAAAATGGGTGTTAAATGGGCTGGAATTTAAAGCTTTGTGATTGGACCAAAAGTTACTATGACCAATCATATTTTACTAAGATTAAAAGTTCATATTAGTAGGTGAAAAAGGCTACAAATGACTCATCAACTTACTTCTTATACTCAGGAAGGTAATAGAAGAAGGAAGAAACTCAGAAGATAAGCCACAAAACAAAAACAGAGAAAAAGATAAGAGAGGAATAGAGGAAGAGAAAGAAGCAAGTAATAGAAAGATTGATTCGGTAAGCCTACTTATACTCTGATTCAAACTTTTATGTTGTCAAAGAATATGTAGCAGAGAAAGAGACCTTTCTAAAATGTATTATACGTGTGATTAGGATGAAGGAATCAACAGAAAATCAATTTTGAACATTTGGATAGTTACTGAGGTGGTCAGTTGAGCTAGGGGAAGAAGAATGACTTGGTAAATGTTCTTAGACTCCAAATTGGAATAGAATGCTGTGAGACCAATTATAGAAGACTTTATAAGCTTTTTGAAACTGTATCATATGCTTAATTTGGTTGAAGGAAACATTCTGAGCACCTTGTGGAAAGTCGAACTGGTTAGTTGAGTTCAGAGTTGAGCGAGTTCAAAGATTGAAGCTTGGTAAGTTGAGTCTTGAGAATTTGAGGTTAATTGTGAGATTCTGAGTGATTGAGAACATAGAGGAGTTGAATTGAAGTGATATATGGATTTTCTTTGATGTGTTTGACCTATTTTTGGATGAGTAATTACGATAGAATTTGGCATGTGCTTTGTTGATGTTTGTTATGGCAAATAGATTGTTGTGTGAGCTTGTGATCATGAGTGATTGTATATAGAGTATATACATATGGGATTTTTGATAATGGAACCAAGTGTTTAAGGAATGAAGCTATTTGATTACGTTTGGATGATTTGCAATGATGATTTATGAGTATGCCTAAGTTGGTCATTTTGAAGTGTTGGAGGTGAATTGGTTTACGAGTATGCTCAAGTTAACCTCATTATGTGATTTGGAATTATTCTATAGAGAATTTCCAAGGCCTCCGGTCATGCTTTTGTCTCCTTCTATATAGTTGCTCTGTAGTAATAGTGCTTTGGAGATGTTTGTTGATTTTTGGTTTGTAAATTAATGGTTTGGTTTTAGTATATTGATAAGACGCGTGAGATGATTTGTGGCTTGCTAGATTTTGTATTATGTCTTTGATATTTCATATAGTCTAGCACCAATCATTAACCTTAGCACGGGTCATGACATAGTTGGTATTAGAGCTAAACCTTGGTTGCCTTATATGATGTCTGAATAAGTATTTTAGGAATACTACGGAGCATAAGATTCATCATGTCTTGTCCTCCTTTATATAAAATTGTTTTATGGTCTTCTTAATGTGTGACTTGTCTTATAGGGAAGATATGCCTATAACACAAAAGAGTACTGAGGTTAGGATGAGGGAGCAAGGTGAAAGCTCTGATGGTCCTTGAGATGAGGCTACACTTGTAGAGGAGCACACTACTACTACTACTGCCATGTCAGCTGAGATAGGTCAACCAGTTGGTGGTACTTCTGGGTGTAGAAAGTGCAATGGTGATGCTGTGGACTAGGTGATGATAGCAATGGAGAAGTCAGGTTAATATAAAGGCTGTTATGACACCTCGAGATAATTCCTTGGCAGAATTTTTGAGATTGGAGCCACCTACATTCTCTAGGGTTTGTGATGATCCTCATATGTTCCTTGATGAGATGAAAAAGAGGTGCAAGATTCTGAATTATGATGGCAAGAGGATGGTAGAGCTTATTGCATTTAAGTTGACAGCAAGGTAGGAATATGGTTCCAGACTGTGGAATCAGTTGGATGGACTTGGGAGGAGTTCATCAACTCTTTGTTGGATCTATTTTTGCCTAAGAGTCTGAGGGATGCCCATGCCTTCAAGTTTGAGAGATTGGTGAAGACTCCAGAGAGTCTGCATTTAAGTTGACAAGCAAGACAGGAATATGGTTCTAGACTGTGGAATGACTTGGATGGACTTGGGAGGAGTTCAACAACTCTTTGTTGGATCAATTTCTACCTAAGAGTCTGAGGGATGCTCGTGCCTTCAAGTTTGAGAGATTAGTGATGACTCTAGAGATGATACTGATGGAGTATGATCATAAGTTTTGCCATTTGTCTTATTATGCAAAGTATCTGGTTCCAAATAAGGAGAAGAAAGTAAAGAGATTTATTTGAGGGCTAGATTATACGATGTTCAAGATGATGTATCCACGTGGATTCCAGTCTTATTTGACAGTAATGGATTGTGCTAGAACCTTAGAGATATGAGATAATGCAAGGATTGCAAGGAAGAAGCAAGTTAAGGTTCAAAGATTTGATAGGCTACCACAATAGAGTTTGAACCAGTGCTTAGGACATCAATAATAATAGAGGCTGAACTTTCAACCTAATTTTCTGAGGGGTTGAGGACCGTATGGAGGATTTGGAAGAGGCTATGTTCTATGCAGTCAACCAAGTGGTTGAGGCCAATCTGGTAGTCAAGGACAATTTGGGGGGTTCGACAAATTGTGCTACTTGTGGACAACACATTGGAAGACCATGCTACAAGCAAATGAGAGCTTGTTTTGGATGTGGCAAGATCGGACATCTAATCAAGGATTGTCGCATGGCTAAGGCTAGATAATAAGCATAGCTTATGAGGCTATCTGTTCAATCTCGAGAGCAAGATTAGAGTCTAATTAGTTAGAGCCATCAAGGGGAGAACCAAAGTTTGAGAGGAAAGGAGCCAGCTGAGTAAATTAGTGGTGGTCCAGCTTGAGTAAATGCTTTGATAAAGAAAGATGCTAATGCATCTAATACAGTGGTCTCTGGTATACTTTCTATAGGCTCATCATATGCTCAAGTTTTGTTTGATTTAGGATCAAACACATTCATTCTTGTCACCCCAATTTACTGAGTCTTTTGATAATCCACTTTTGTCATTGGGAGAGCTATTAGATATATGTACCCCTTTAGGTCATATCATTCATATGCATTTAGCTCTTGAAGGAAAAAGCTGGGCTTATACCACGGACCCCAAAACACTCAAACGAACTAAGGTCTCTAAGAACCTGAAAGAGATTTGTAAGGGATAAGTATTTGAAAACACTTAGCAATAGAATAGGATAAAACATATTAGTTATGGTTGACATATGCATGGAACAGAAACTCAACCATGTTCGACATCTCTAAATAAAAATGTATGATGACCAATTGTTATACAAAGTACCAAAACACAAATATAGACATACATATAGAGCCATGAATAGGTTTCGAACAGCCCCTTCCTCTGATTGCTCAGGGATGTCCAAATGGCCAACAGAATCTCCATCCATAAATGACAGAAGCTAGCGTACAAATATAAACTAGTGATAGTTTACAAATATAAACTAGTAATATCCCCAACCTATGAGGTCATAGACTAACATGCCTGATTACTACAGGAAAGCCTATTTATTTCTCTCACAAAAACACATATCTTATTAGAAGTATGACAAACAGATCAAAAATCATATTCATCAGACTTAACCCATCAGCCCTGAGCTATCAATCTAGCCAGCTATTCATAAATGTCAAATGCATCACAAACCAATCAAAAGTATGTCCAAACGTGTCATAAACCAGCACCATACGCATGTGACGCATACAATCAAGCTCTAAAACATACACAATCATTGATGGAGGTAGTTGCACCAATGTGGCAAGCACTACCATGGTTGAGAAGTTGGGATTGATCACAACCAAGCACCCTAAGCCTTATAAGTTACAATGGCTGAATGATAGTGGAGAAGTTAGGGTGGAGAAGCAAGTGCTAGTGTCATTCCATATTGGCAAGTATGAAGACGAGGTGTTGTGTGATGTTGTGCCAATGCAAGCTAGCCACTTACTGTTAGGGAGGCCATGGTAATTTGATAAGAGGGTGATGCATAATGGCCACATCAACAAGTACTATTTTACTCACAAGAAATGTGTGTTCACTTTGGCACCATTGTCACCATCACAAGTTTGTGAAGATCAGACAAAGTTACAAAAAGAGAGTGATGAGAGAAAGAAAAGTGAATAAAAAATGAGTGAAGAGGAGAGAAGAAGCCAAAAAATAGAATGTTAAAATGGCCAAAAGAGAGGTTGGAATTGAGAGATCAAAAGAAGCCATAAAAACAGAAATAGTTTTGGCCAAAGAGAGAAAAGATGAGTGGAAAAGAAACTATTATGTGAGAGCAAGTGAGATTAAGCAAGCTTGCTATGAGAGGAAGTCTATGATCTTACTTCGATATAGGGAGACACTTTTGATCACTAATAAACTTGTGCAAGACTTGCCGAGTGTAGTTGTTTCTCTTCTGCAGGACTATGAAGATGTCTTCCCCCAATGAATTACTACCAGGATTGCTGCCAATAAGGGGGATTGAACATCAGATTGACTTTGTCCTGGGTGCAACAATTCCAAATTGTCCAGCATATAGGAGTAACTCGGAGGAGACAAAGGAGCTTGAGAAGCAAGTCAACAAGCTTTTGGAGAAGGGGTACGTGCGTAAGAGCATGAGTCCATGCGCTATTCCAGTCCTACTTGTGCCGAAGAAAGATGGATCATGGAGAATGTGTGTTGATTATCGTGCAGCCAATAACATTACATTGAAGTATCATCACCCTATTCCTCGTTTAGATGACATGTTAGATGAATTGCATGGTTCTTGCATATTTTCTAAGATTGACTTGAAAAGTGGTTATCATCAAATTCGCATGAAAGAAGGAGATGAATGGAAAACGGCATTTAAAACTAAGTATGGGTTGTATCAGTGGATGGTCATGCCATTTGGTTTGTCTAATGCACCTAGCACATTTATGCGACTCATGAATCATGTTTTGAGACCATTCATTGGTAGATTTGTGGTTGTTTATTTTAATGATATACTCATTTATAGCAAAAGCTGGGAGGATCATGTGGAGCATTTGAAATCTATTTTAGATGCACTTAGGGAGGATCAGTTGTATGCTAACTTAAAGAAGTGCACCTTTTGTACGGATAAACTTGTGTTCTTAGGTTTTGTTGTTGGAGCTGATGGAATACAGGTTGATGAAGAGAAGATCCGAGCTATACAAGAATGGCCAAGTCCTACAAGTGTTGCGAATGTTAGAAGTTTTCATGGATTGGCAAGCTTCTATAGGAGATTTGTGAAGGACTTTAGTAGCATAGCCGCACCAATCACTGAGGTTATCAAGAAAAATGTGGGATTTACTTGGGGAGAAGCTCAAGAGAAGGCATTCCAACTACTGAAAGGGAAGTTGACTAATGCACCCTTGTTAGCTTTACCAAATTTCTCAAAGACTTTTGAAATTGAGTGTGATGCTTCTGGTATAGGTATTGGAGCTGTCCTCATGCAAGAAGGAAGACTTATTGCATACTTTAGTGAGAAGCTAAGTGGAGCAACCTTGAACTATCCAACTTATGACAAGGAGTTGTACGCATTAGTTTGAGCTTTAGAGACATGGCAGCATTACTTGTGGCCCAAGGAGTTCGTGATTCATTCTAATCATGAGTCGTTGAAGCATTTGAAGGGGCAACACAAGTTGAATAGGAGGCATGCACGTTGGGTAGAGTTCATTGAGACATTTCCTTATGTCATTCGCTACAAACAAGGTAAAGAGTGCATATAGAAAATTCTTTAGGAATGATGGATACTTGTTTCGTGAAAATAGACTTTGTGTGCCTAATTGTTCTATGCGAGAATTGATAATTCAGGAGGCACATGGAGGAGGATTGATGGGGCACTTTGGAGTTGCAAAGACTTTGGCAATGCTAGAAGATCACTTTTATTGGCCACACATAAGAGGGACATTGAAAGAATCTGTGGTCGTTGCGTCACATACAAGCAAGCCAAGTCAACGGTAAAACCCCACAGTTTGTATACTCCACTACCCATACCTAGTGAGCCTTGGATTGATATCTCTATGGATTTTGTGTTAGGCTTGCCTAGGACCAAATGTGGAAGAGATTCAATTTTTGTGGTAGTGGATAGGTTTTCTAAGATGGTGCATTTTATTCCATGTCACAAGACTAATGATGCCTCAAACATTGCTAATTTGTTCTTTAGAGAGGTTGTTAGGTTGCATGGCATGCCTAGAACAATTATTTCTGATAGAGATGCTAAGTTCTTGAGTTGCTTTTGGAAGACCTTGTGGAGTAAGTTAGGCACCAAGTTATTATTCTCTACTACTTGTCATCCACAAACTGATGGTCAAAATGAAGTCATGAATAGAACATTGTCTACTTTGTTGAGAGCACTTATCCAGCATAATATTAAGACATGGGAAGATTGTTTGCCACATGTTGAGTTTGCTTACAATCGCTCCGCACATTCCGCCACTCAGTTTTCACCTTTTGAACTTGTTTATGGCTTTAATCCTTTGACTCCATTGGATTTATCACCTTTGCCTATGAGTGAGCAAGTTAATTTAGATGGCAAGAAGAAGGCTGAAGTTGTCAAGCAATTACATGAAAGGGCAAGGGCAAACATTGAGAAGAGAACGGAGCACTACGCTCGACAAGCGAACAAAGGAAGACACAAAGTTGTCTTTGAGCCGAGAGATTGGGTCTGATTGCATATGCGGAAGGAGCATTTTCCTATCCAAAGGCGTTCCAAGTTGCTACCTCACGGTGATGGACCGTTCCAAGTGGTTGAGCGCATCAACGATAATGCTTACAAGCTAGATCTCCCAGGTGAGTATGATGTGAGTGCTATGTTTAATGTTACTGATTTGAGTCCTTTTGATGTAGGTGATGCAGATTTGAGGATAAATCCTTTTCAAGAAGAGGGGAATGATGCAAGCATGCCTACGTCCAAGCAATCCAAGCTACAAGACTTTCATCAAGTGCAAGTGCCAATTGGACCAATGACTCGTGCAAGAGCGAGGAGGCTTCAATCTGAACTTAATGGATTAAATCAAGAAGTCCAAGAATGTGCATTCAAGTCCAAGGACGTGCATGAGGCTCATGCAAAGCCCATGCATGTGGTAAAAGCTATTTTGGAAGGCTCGTCAACTTTGCCAATCTGAAGCATGCAAGTTCGTCCTATTTTGTCCATGCACAATCTGAATGGGATGTGATATTTTAGCAAGCTTCTAGTATCTTTATTTATATTATTTAGTTCCTATTTAGTTGAATAAAAAGGCCAGAATCTCCTTGTCCTGGGGTACAAGTTTCGGCCAGATTAGGAAAAAGCTTTAGGCAGATTGCTTTTAGCTTATTTAGGCAGATTGTCTTAGCTTATTTAGGAGTTTATTATTTAGGACGTTTTTGAGAACATCCAACCTATAAATAGAGGCTTGGATGAGTGTTTTAGCACACCCTACATTCGAATTGAATAAAATTAAGTCTCTTGACTTTGTGAGTTTAACTCAGCTTGTTCTTACCTAAGCTAGTGCGATGTTTAGGTTGAGCGAATCTTTCACTTATCAAACGAGCTTGCCATCCTCGTTTGTGGCGTGACGCGACATGACTTGGAGTTCTCAGATTGTTCATGGCTTAGGTCGAGGCTCTTTGCCGAGGTTCTTACTAGTCCAGTTCGTGGGTTTGAAGTCTCATCCATTCTAGATAACAATAGATCTGTGCAAATCGTGTTTCTCCTGCCGAGATCATATCACCTCCTTCTTTACTACTTCTTTCATGTTGAGATTCAATCTCCTTTGCCGGTCTACCCTCGGCTTTGCTCCTTCTTCCATGTTGATATAATACATCACGATCTCAGGACTAATCCCTTTGATGTTGGATATTTGCCAAGCAATGGTCTTAATCCGCTTGTTCACAATCTTTAGCACCTAGTCCTCTTCCTCCTTGGAGAGCTTGTTGGATATGATAATGGGGAGTCTCCCTTCATCTTGCAAGAATGCATACCTCAAATGTGAGGGTACCTCTTTCAACTCCTAAAGAGGAGCCTTGATAATGGAAGGTAGAGTGCGATATTTCAATTTGAGTTCTATCTCCCTCATGATGATCTTGTTATCTACTTCTTCCACAGACTCTTCTAAATTCCCCTCTTCTTCCTTGTTAGGAGCATCATCCTGCACATCTTTAATCCTTGATAGGATCTCCTTGCCATAATCATGGACACACTCCTCCAAAACATCAAGCTTCATGCACATTCCTTCATCCAAAAGATGACGCATCACCTTAGTCATCGTGAACTCTACTTTCTCCTCCCCTATTCTAAGGACCAATATTCCATCATGAACATCCACCAAGGCACGTGCCATGTTGAGAAAGGGTCTTCCAAGAATTAGTAGACAACTTTGATCCTCTACAAAATCTAGCACCACAAAGTCCATCGAAAAGATAAATTTGTCGATCTTCACTAAAACATCCTCAACAACACCAAATAGCTTTTTGATGGTTTGGTCGGCCAGCTGGAGAAGCTAGAAGTTGCTTTTCACCTTACACAAACCAAGTTTCCTGAAAATAGACAAAGGCATCAAGTTAATGCTTGCACCTAAATCACATAAGCACTTAGGAAACTCAGTATCACCAACAAAGCAAGGAATAGTGAAACTCCCCATGTCTTGTAACTTTATCAGGAGATCCTTGGTGATGAGAGAACTGCATTTTGCTGTGAGGGCAACTGTCTCTCCATCATCCCGCTTCCTCTTTTTCATGATGAGTTCCTTCAAAAATTTTGTGTAGTGCGGTACTTGGTCTAGCATCTCAAGGAAAGAGACACTGATTTGGACATTCTTCATTTTCTTCATGAATCGAAGAAACTTGTCATTCATCCCATTCTTCCTCTTCACCCTTTGAGGGTAGGGTAGAGGAGGAATCTTTGGTGGTGGTGGCACATACGCTTCTTCTTTGTTAACCTCTATTCATTGACGTTTCTCTGTCTCCATCTCTTTGTTCTTCTCTTCTTGGAGAGCTTCTTTGTTAGTATCCTTATCATTCTCCTCTACATCTTGATTGATCTCTTTAGAAGAGATTTCCTTTTCACTCTTTAAGAAAATTGCATTCACATTTCCTTGAGGATTTGTTTTGGTTGAGCTTGGAAGAGAACCGGACTATCTCTGGGAACTTGCTTTTGCTATTTCCCCAAGTTGCATCTCCATATTATGCATAGCAGTGGCTTGACCCTTGAGAATTTGTTCTAAGTTATTTTGCCTTGATCCTTGCTGATTCATGGCCGTTAGAATTTGGCCTTGTTGGCTAACCACTCCACCAACTTCTTGCATAAACTTGTCCATCTTCTCAAAATTCTTTTCCATAGCTCCCATTCTATCAGTCAAGTAAGCACGTGGTTGAAAACCAGGAGATGGCCCTTGTTGCGGAATACATAGAGGAGGTCCTTTATCAAGACCAAATGCCATGTTATCCAAATTACTTCCTCCTTTCCAAGAAAAGTTTGGGTGATTTCTCCACCCGGGATTATACATTGAAGAGTATGGGTTGTTTCCCATCCGATTTCCTCCTTGCCCTTGGCCACTAACAAAATGCGCTTGCTCAATGGGTGAGTTCATCATTGCACATTGATCCATCTCATGACCAACATTGCCACAAATCTCACAAGTTGTGGAAATGGCTACTGTGTTGACTTTGTTCAAGCTTAAATCATTCATCCTTTTTGCCAACAACGCCAATTGAGCCTGGACAGAGTCCTCAAAATCAAGATTAATTATGCCTTTTTGCTCCCTGGTTGGTTGCTTTGATCTGTCCTTTGTCCTTAAATGGTTTATAATTGACAACTCCTCTAGGACATGGTAGGCATCATCCTTCTCCTTTCTCAAGAAGTTTCCATTCAAGGTAGTATCCACCGTTCCCATTGTAGTTGGTCCAAGACCATAATAGAAGGTTTGGAGTAAAGACTCCTCTGTCAAACAATGGTGTGGACAGCTTCTTTGCAATTCCTTGAACCGCTCCCAAGTTTTACTCAAAGACTCATTCTCAAATTATTGAAAGTTGTTAATCTCCTTCACGAGTTGTTTTGTCTTTGAGAAGGGAAAATACTTATCGAGGAAGGCATCCACTAACTCTTCCCATGTGGCTATTGGCATCTTAACCAATTTATTATACCATCGCTTAGCCTTATCCCTCAAGGTGAATGGAAATAACCTAAGCTTTATAGCATCATCAAAAGCTCCATTACACTTGAAAGTGTTGACTATTTCCAAAAATTCAGAAATATGATCGTTGGGGTCTTCACTGGGTAGACCATAAAATTGGACCGAGGATTGAAGCATGTGAATCATAGATGGCTTAATCTCAAAGTTGTTAGCTTGGATAGGCAGCTTTTGAACTCCAGACCTTGCCCCCCTCTAGGTAGGCTTCGAATAATCCATTAGAGATCTTTGCGGAGCTCTGTCTTCTTTTGCATCTCCTTGCCCTTCTCCTTGTGCCATATCTCTTTGGTGAGCTAGATCGTCTATCCTTGTCTTAGCTCTTCTTTCTCGCCGCAATATCCTTTCCAAGTATCCAATGTCTACTTTGATTTCCACAGGGAGATTGTTGGTGGATCGAGTTAAGGGCATGCGACAAACAAGTACCTTGCAAGACAAGCAACAAAGGTACTAAGTAACCAAGTAAACAAAAACAATATCCTAATCCAAGTTTGTAAGCCAAATCACGCGTCTATAACTTAGTCCCCGGCAACAGCGCCAATTGAAAGGAAGGTTTTTACACCCCTCTCGCAATATAGAGTAAGTAACGGAATGTCATCCCACAATGACTAAGTTCTAGGCTGCAAACTCAACTTCACCACTAGTCTAGGACTAAGAGAGGAGATTTTGTCGATTTCAAACACATGATCTATTACTCGAAGTAAAACTACAACAAAACTAGAGGATGATTTAACAATTAAAATAAGAGTAGGCAAGGTACCTAAAACAACCTAAATAACAAAGTGATTCAAGAGGGATTACTAAGTTCGTGTTATGATCCGAGTGTTTCTAAGGCAACTAATCTACGCTCTCGCAATAAATTAATCTAAAGTGATCATTAACTAGGCATAGATAAACTAAATGCGTTCTGGCCACAAAATAGCCACCTAACCTATCTAACAACTAAATATAATCTCCACTCTAAGGACAACTAATTACCTAATGAGATCTCTCAACAAAAGACAACTAGTCACTTGTTAAAAGGTCCATTAATCCTAACCTCTCTCGGCGATTAACATCAAACATAATCATGGCAATTAACATGAAACATAATCATGGTCTAGGTGATCAATCAAGACCAAGTATTAAGCTCATTAACTAGAACATAATCCTAAGTATATAACTCTCCCCCTAAACCAATAACTAAATAAGTGTCCTCAAGGCACAAACCCACAAAGCAACTACTCACACATATTAATAAAACAACTTAACATATTCATTAAACTAAACAAGAAAAGCATGAATAAAAGAGAGAGTAAGGGAAAGCTCAAGAAGATCTTCAAGCTTCCTCAAATCCTTCCTTAAGTTCTTCAAGTTCTTACAAAGTTCTATCCAAAAGTTCTCTCCAAAAGTTCTATCCAAGGTTAGCTAAAATATCTTCCTAAGTAAAAGTGAGTGAAGAGATATTTTTCCAAAATATCTAAGTTATCTTTTAAGGGAAGCTAAGCAAAGACTTAACACAAGATTTTTCCCTACAAAACAAGTCATCCACGAATTTACAAGGAAAGCCCATAATGGGCCCAAAATAAGTCTTCAAATTCGGCCCACTAGTGCTGAATTCCTGCCAGATTTGGTCCACGTCATTAAACCCGACTGTTCTCCCTCTTAGAATCAGAATTTGATGAAGCCCATTATAAACGAAGTTGTAGCCCCGGATGTCTTCTTTCCATAGCCATCCCAATTGCCTCAATTAGACTTCGGATGAGAAAGTTACTGGCTTTTGAGTTGCAAGAGGTCCATCTCGTCCACGTCTTTGAGGCCCCAATTTCACGTCCTTCCTCCAGACAACTCCGGTAGCACACAATGATCCACAAGGGCATCCACATCCTCCATTTAGCACAAAACTTCCTAAAACAACAAAAACTTAATAAAAACCAAAAGACATCACGAGAATAGTCAATGCACGATATATGAATAATAACCATGCATATAAAACCAAGAACACTAGAAACAAAGACCAAATGACTCTAAAAATATACACAAAAGATGAGTGTTTTCACACTCATTAGTAGGGAGATATTAACCTTAACCTTTGTCTTAGCTAACATTGTTGTTATGATCTTGTGGTTATGCTTTGAATTATTAAATGGTTATGTGAGAATGTGTGATGAGAGTCTTTTGATGTGTTTTGGAAGTTTCGTATGTTTTGGCATTTAGAGTCTTTTGAATTATGAGATATTATTTAGAAATCATGGGTTTATGTATGATATATGTGAGTCAGTTTGTGTGATGGCGGATGATGAGGTCTACCCATGTCAACTGGGGATGTTGACACATGTGCACATGTTTTGAGGATACATTGGAATTGATACGATATGTTTGGCTAGCGGAGTTTGATTATGAAAGCACTATAAGTTTTGTTATTCTCGTGTTGTGAGAGGGAGTGACACTTTCTAGACCTATTCAAAGTCCATCCATGTTTTGGCATTTGCGATGCCCCTTTCAGATCAAAATGTGTTTGTTGTATAACTTATGAGTTTGCCTTTGTTTAAATTGAATTACTTGTGAAGTGCTAAGTATTAATTTGGTATCATTTGTTAATGCATGATTTTGAGTCTATGCATGTGGTTGGTTGGCTAATTATAGGTTATTTTTAATATCTTCTACTAAGTACTTCCAAGTACTTACCCCTTCCCTCCCCAGGTGATGAGAAATAGAAGTTCCACTTTAACGTGCAAAGAGTTTTGCCCTTTCTATCATTAGAACCTGTCGTCTTCTTCTCGGGTTTTCTTGATGTTTTCAGATGGTATACTTTTTTTGTGATCTTAGTGAAGTCGCTCCATTGTACATTCGTAGGACCTTTTGTATGAATATTAGAATTATGTATGTATGCTTGTAATGTATATTTATATAATTATGTTTATGCTTTCGTAATGAGTTATGCTTCCGTGATTATAATTTGCGTACGTATGTTTGAGACTGGTTGGACTATGGCTGCTCGGTTTGGGGAGCGTGATCCAACACCATGTCAGCAACCTAGTTTTGGGTCATGACAGAGTTGGTATCAGAGCTATAGGTTTATATGAGCTTTAAATTTATCAGAGCCATAGGTTTATGTGTTATGTATAATGGAGCATAGGATTGTCATATCTTTGTCTTCCTTCGTATGTCGATCTTTGTGTGCTTAATTTTGACTCCGTGGTATAGAAGGATATGACTAGCTCTCATAGTGATTCCGAGTTAGCGAGGGGTAATGGGGAAGGCTCCCAGGGTCAAAGAGAGGAAGTAGCTTATAAGGTTGCACCAACTATTGGTGCTATAAGGGATGAGGTCCCTCTGTCTGTCATTAATGCGCTTGCGCCTATGTTGGAAGGGCAAGGTAGCGATAGTGTATATCGGGTGATGTTGGCTATGGAGAAGTTTATAGCTACTTAGCAAGTTCAGATTGAGTAGAATGTGACATCGGCTGCTAAGGATGATTCTTTAGGAGAATTTCTGAGGTTGAGGCCACCAACATTCTTAGGCATGAAGGATGATCCTTAAGTCTTCATCGATGAGATAGAGAAGAGGAAGAGAATCCTAAGATGTTATGGGGTGAGAATGGCGGAGCTTGCCTTATTTCAGTTGGTCGGTGAGGCTAGAGTGTAGTTTTAATATGAGAGATCATATACTTGAACGTGGGAAGAGTTTAGCAAGGCTTTGTTAGATCGTTTTCTGCCAGAGAGTTTGAAGGATGCTCGAGCTTTTGAGTTTGAGCAGCTGGTGAAGACACCTGAGATAATGGTGGATTAGTATGACCAGAAGTTCAACTATTTATTGCATTATGCAAAGCACTTGATCCCCGATAAGAAAAAGAAAGTGAAGAGGTTTGTTTGTGGCCTTGATGATTCAATGTTTAAGGTCATAATGCCTCGTGTATTCGAGACCTATGCTACTGCTGTGGATTGTGCTCGGATGTTGGAGATGTAGGACGGTGATCGTTAAGCAACTCTGAGTTAGTCAAAGATTCAGAGGACTGATAGGTAGCTATAGAGGAGTATGAACCAAGGGTTCAGGCCACAAGAGAGGTGGTCTGGTGGCCAGTCAGCATCATCAAGGAGCGGAGGACCAGTTAAAAGATTTGATAGAGGAAATGACTTCTGTGGACAGCATTCAGCTCTGGGTCAGTCAAGCAACTTTAGGATGTACCCGAGTTGTGGAAAGTAACATCTGGGGGATGTTTGCTATACGAGGATTGGGGCTTGTTTCAACTGTGGCAAAGTTGGCTACCAAGTCAGAGATTACCCTATGCTTGGACATCATAGATAAGTGGCGAGTATGGTAGCCTCGCGATCTGTGCAAGCGAATCCTCGTCCTCAAGTTCAGAGAGAAGCTAGTTTGAGGATTAAGGGAGTGAGGTCTAAAGGCAGAGGAAGCAGAATGCAACCTCGTGTCTATACTTTGACAAGGAGAGATGCAGAGGCTAGCAACAATGTCATTGCAGGTACCCTTTCTATTGGATCATCTAATACGCGTATTCTTTATGACTCGGGATCTATGCACTCATTTGTATCATCCCGATATATGCAATTTATGGATATTTTACCTACGTGCTTAGATGAACTTATGATTGTTGCTATGCCTTTGAGCGATTATTTGAATATTTGTGAGGTTGTCAGATCATATGTTATCTCAATCAGTGACCGTGAGTTGTCAACTAATTTGTATATATTGGATATGGATGATTTTGACATGATAGTGGGTATGTATGTGTTGTCCACTTATCATGCCATGGTGGATTGCTTTGAGAAACAAGTCACCTTCTATCTGTTAGAAGAGACGGAGTTTGAGTTCCAAGGTGAGAGGAAGGTGACGGTAGCTAAGTTGATTTTGTTTATGAAAGCTATTCGGTTTTTAGAGAAAGGATGTGTGAGCTATCTCGCTTGGGTAAAAGAGATTGAGAAGGAAGAGGTTTCAATGGATGATGTTCTAGTGGTTAGGGAGTACCCAGATATATGTCTCGGGGAATTGCCGGGATTACCCCCACTAAGGGAGATTGAATTCTGCATTGAGTTAGAGCCTAGTACCGAATCGATTTCTATATTGCCTAACTGTATAGCTCCAGCTAAGATGAAAGAACTGAGAGAACAATTGCAGGATCTGTTGGATAAGGGTTATGTCAGGCCTAGTGTGTCTCCGTGGGGAGGACCAATCTTATTTGTAAGAAAGAAGGATGGAACTTTGCGATTATGTATAGATTATCAAAAGTTGAATAAGATCACCGTTCAGAATCAGTATTCATTACTGAGGATAGATGATCTATTTGATCAATTAAGGGGAGCTAAGTGGTTTTCCAAGATTGACTTACAATCGGGGTACTACCAGTTGCGGATAAGGGAATCAGATTTTCCAAAGACAACATTCAGGACTCGGTATGGACATTATGAGTTTTTGGTCCTACCATTTGGTTTGACAAATGCTCCGGCTGCATTCATGGATATGATGAATTGAGCATTCAAGTCTTTTCTAGATCAGTTCGTTGTTGTGTTCATCGATAATATTTTGGTATACTCGCCGAGTCAAGAAGAGCATGAGGAGCACCTTAGACTAGTGTTGCAGAAGCTGCGAGAAAAAGAACTTTATGCTAAACTCTCGAAGTGTGAGTTTTGACTTCAGAGTGTGACCTTCCTGGACATATGGTGTCCAGCGATAGAGTATCGTGGATCATAAGAAGATTAAAGCTATGATAAGTTGGCCTACTTCGACAAATGTGATGAAAATACGTAGTTTTCTTGGTCTAGCAGGTTATTATCGACAATTTGTCAAAGACTTCTCTACTTTGGCATCACCATTAACCCGGCTAACTCAGAAGAATACAAAGTATGAATGGTTGGAGAAGTGTGAAGAAAGCTTCAGAGAGCTAAAGGATCGGTTGATGCATGCACCTGTGTTAGTCCTACCTTCGGGTATGAGTGGATATTCAGTTTACTGTGATACATCAAGAGTCGGATTTGGGTGTGTTCTAATGCAACACAAGAACATCATCGCTTACGCTTCTAGACAGTTGAAGAAACACAAAGAAAATTATCTGGTACATGATCTGGAATTGGTAGCAGTTGTGTTTGCCTTGAAGATTTAGAGGCACTATATGTATGGCGAGAAGTTTGAGATCTTCACGGATCATAAGAGCCTCAAGTATATCTTCAAGCAACGAGATTTGAATTTGAGATAGAGAAGATGGATGGAGTTGCTCAAGGATTATGATTACACCATCAACTATCATCTGGGAAAGGCAAATGTGGTAGCTGACGTTTTGAGTTAGAAATTGGTAGTCCAGCCAAGGTTTTTGGTAGAGATGCATATGAAACTCGTCTTGTGAGGACGAGTAATTGATTTGCAAAGAGAAGATCCGGAGGTGATCTAGATGATGAGAAAAGTTAAACTAGGTATGTTACCTAAGTTCCAACTTAATGATGGTGTACTATTCTATGGTTTCCGAATGGTTGTTCCAGATGTTGGAGATTTGAAAAAGGAGCTATTGGCTCAAGCACACCAAGCGGTGTATAGTATGCATCTGGGGTCTACGAAGATGTATCATAATTTGAGAGGGAATTATTGGTAGAAAGGTATAAAGAGGGACATTGCGATATTCATCTCCAACTGCCTGACTTGTCAGCAAGTGAAAGCGGAACATCAGAGACCTTCGAGATTGTTGCAACCTTTGGAGATTTCGATGTGGAAGTGGGAACGGATAACGATGGATCTGTTAGTAAGACTTCTGACAACCTCTTGAGGTTATAATTCAGTGTGGGTTATCGTAGATAGATTGACCAAGTTTGCACACTTTCTAGCGATTAAGATTACATACGATGAAAGTAGGTTTGCTCAAATTTTCATTAATGAGATTGTTTGTTTGCATGGTGCATCGATATCAATTGTATCCGATCATGGAACGCACTTTACGTCATGATTTTGGAGAAAATTTCAGAAGATTATGGGGACTCGATTAGATTTGAGTACGGCCTTTCATCCTTAGACAGATGGTCAATCTGAGCGGGTTATTCAAATATTAGAGGATATGATATGCACTTGCACCATTGATTTTGGAGGAAGTTGGGATCGTTACTTGGCTTTGATAGAGTTTGCCTACAATAACAACTATCAGCCGAGCATCAAGATGGCTACGTATGAAGCTTTGTACAAGAGGAAGTGCAGATCTTTGCTATGTTGGAATGAGGTCAGTGAGAAACAAGTTTTGGAAAATGATTTAGTGTAAGAGACCAATGAGAAGATTCAGTTGATCCGATAACATTTGGAAACAGCTCGGAGTCGGCAAAAGTCATACATGGATAAGAGGCAGAAAGACATCAAATTTGAGGTGGGACTGCATGTTTTTCTCAAGATATCGCCCACGAAGGGCACAATAAGGTTCGAAAGAAAGGGAAAGCTTAACCCAAGATATGTCAGTCTGTTCGAGATTCTAGAAAGAGTTGGACCGGTTGCTTATCGATTGGTGTTGCCGCCATCATTATCGCATGTGCATCCGATTTTCTACCTCTCCATGCTTAGGTGGTATTTACATGATTCTACGCATGTGTTGGAACCACAAGCGGTGGAGATCAGTGGAGATTTGACGTATCAAGAGAATCTGGTAAGGATTTTGGATGTTGAGGTCAAAAAGCTTTGGAATAGAGAGCTTTTGATGATCAAGATTATGTGGGCTAATCGCTCATTAGCCGAAGCGACTTGGGAAATGGAGGAAGAGATGAAGATCAAGTTTCCTTATCTATTTGAATGACAAGTAAGTCGGTCTTTTGTCAAGCAAATTTGGGGACTGAATTTTATAAGGAGGGGAGACTATTATGACCCTCGCAAATTTTGTCTTGGTTATGACTACTAGGTCCGACCTTTGGTTGTTTTGTTTTGGTTGATTGTTAGAACTCTTTGGCTAAATTCGTTGACCTTTGAAGGGTTTGGCATAACTTTGTCGTGTGATCCATTTTGGATGAATTCAAGTCGGGTTGATCCGTAACATATTAGTCTATGACTTTTGTGAATTAAGTTTTGTGATTTGAGCTTTGTATTTTTGAGTTTTGAGTGATTTACGGTTGGTTTAGGATTGGTTAGCTTAGTTCGTCGACTTTTTTTTAGAAAAATCATAATTTTCTCGTACTAACTCTGAATTAAGCGATTTCAAGACGAGTAGATCCGTAAGACCTAGATCTACAATTTTACTGATTTGAGTTTTGTGATTTAAGGTTAAAATCCTAGCGACTGTTGCCTTTCCTAGTGACTATTGAGAGGGTTACAGATTTTCCGATTTTGGGACAAGCGACCAATGGGGTTTCTAGCGATCGCTAGGCTGCACCCTTCATTTCAAAAATCCATAACTTCCTCATACCACCTCCAATTTAGGTGATTCCAATTTGAAAGGATTCCTAACATCCATATCTACAACTATGTTATTTAAAGCTTTGACAATTATGGATTTATGTGATAGGATCATGAGAGAGTTTTGGAGTTCGATTTTAAGTACGATTTTATCAGAAGATTTTGCCAATTAGTGTGCAATATGACTTTTTATGGAGTGTAGCATGATTGAGGACTTATTAGAACTTTGGTAGAAGGTTAGGAGTTATTTTAAATGACTTAAAAAGTTGAGGACCAAATAGGAAAAAAAGAGGCAAGTGGTTTATGGGTGTTTATACAATTTTTGGTAAATTTTTTAGTTTAATATCTTGAGAGGCTTGTGAGTGGGTTCACTTGTGCTCATCTATTTAAGAGAGAGAGAAAGAGAGAAGAAGGGAAACGTGGGAGAAGAAGAAAGGAGAAAGAGAAGAAGCTTTCCTTGGATTTGTGACTTGGTAAGTTGATTTTAGACTTAAGTTTATTAGAAATAAGTGTTAGGTTTGTGAATACCTTTAAGTTGGTGTAAGCAAGTGAGGTTTTGAGCAACCTTGTGGTTTTAGGTTTGAGGGTTTTCAGTCTTTAAATGGATGATATGATGATTATAGATGATGAGTTATGCTTTGGTGTTGGATTGGAGGACTTTAGTGCTTATTTTGAAGACCTTGTATGAGAATCCAATGTTTGGGGCTTAGGTGTTAATTTATCCAATATTTCTTATGCTTGGAGGGTTGTATTTGATCGAGACTTATTTTTGTTGATTAGTTGACTGTTGTTTGGTGTTCGAACAACGAGAATCGTGAAGCAGTGCGAGAAAGTTTTATTGGTACAACTTTGGCGTAGGTTAGGGGATATTAACCTTAACCTTTGTCTTGGCTAATATTGTTGTAATGATCTTGTGGTTATGCTTTGAATTGTTAAATGGTTATATGAGAATGTGTGATGAGAGTCTTTTGATGTGTTTTGGAAAGTTTTGAAGGTTTTTGGTATTTTGAGTCTTTTGAATTATGAGATATTAGTTAGTGATCATGGGTTTATATATGATATATGTGAGTCAGTTTGTGTGATGGAAGACGATGAGGTCTACCCGTGTCAACCGGGGATAATGACACATGTGCACATATTTTGAGGATATATTGGAATTGATACGATATGTTTGGCTAGCGAAGTTTGATTATGAAAGCACTATAAGTTTCGGTATCCTCATGTTGTGAGAGGGAGTGATATTTTCTAGACCTATCCAAAGTCCATCCATATTTTGGCATTCACAATGCCCCTTTCGGATCAGAACGTATTTGTTGTATGACTTATGAGTTCACCTTTGTTTAAATTGAATTACTTGTGAAGTGCTAAGTGTTAATCTGGTATCATTTGTCAATGCATGATTTTGAGTCTATGCATGTGGTTGGTTAGTGAATTATAGGTTATTTTTAATATCTTCTACTAAGTACTTCCAAATACTTACCCCCTCCCTCCACAGGTGACGAGAAATAGAAGTTCCACTTTGATGTCCGAAGAGTTTTGTCTGTTCTATCATTAGAACCCGTCGTCTTCTTCTCAGGTTTTGATGAGTGCTTAAAACACTCATTTCCTATGTCTATTTTATAGTTTGTTCTTAGTATTTTAGATTGTTTTATCTTAGTTTTAGTCATCTTTGTCTTAGTTTTCTTTATTTCATGTTTTTAGTCGTGTATTTTGTTTCTCATTATGTTTTATGGTTTTAGGAGCTAATTCGAGGAAATGGATGACGACCGAGTTAGACGAGTGGATGCATGAAGGAGAGAAGAGATGTAGAGGAGAGAAGAGTAAAGCTGAGGACCTGGCGCACGCCCGAGATAGGTGATGTACGCCAATGATGCACGAGGAGCGAACGACCATGAGCAAGATTGATGGATTGCAAATGACCAAGCACCTGGAGACCTGGCGTACCCCAGGCACAGTTGGCATACGCCAGACCAGACAGTGACACTGCCAGCCACTTGCCTCTTTGAGTGGAAAACAGTGGAGGGGGCCATGCACTCAGGATTTTTGGCCTTCTTGTAACCTTGGCAGACCATTATGGTGCAGAGGTGGATAGTTGTTAGGATATTAAGTTAGTTTACATTTGTTTGACTTTGGACTTTTGTTTTTATGCAAATAATGAACATTAGTGTAGAATAGACAAGTATGAGTAAGAGAGAGAGGGAGAGAACGAACTTGGACCAGCTTTTCTGTGAAGAACTTGAGGAAAAGCTGAGGATCACCTTGTAACACTTTCTTATCTTATACTCTTCGTTTTGTTAAATAATGCTTAGTATGTTCATGTTTTTGATTATATTGTTCTTTGCAAGCATGTGTGAGTAGTTGATCTTTGAGTTTGGTGGCTTAAAGCCACTACTTAGTCACGGTTTAGAGGGTTAAAAACATGATGAACATGTCAAACTAACGAACTTCATGCCATGCTAAACTTGTTTGATCACCAAGGTTAGAAGTTAGTTTAAACTTGAAACCGAGAGGAGATAGTTTAAATGGAAAGGTTAGTTAGATAAGTTGCTAGTTCGAGTTGCTAATACTCTTACTCAGTGATTTATTGTCCTTAAAGTGATGCATATAGTTGGTTCTTTGCTATGCTTGGTTGGTTTTTGGGGTCGAGAGAACATCTTATCATTCTAAGCATAGTAAAGAAGCAATTTAGGCCTTTCTAGCACGAGAGTGTAATTTGGTTGATTTCGAAACACTAGGACCATGTTATGTACTTAGTAAACCTTCTGAATTCGATGATTATTGTGGTTTTAAGTTCACTTTGCTCATTTGTGCAATATAACTTGTTAAGAATCTGTTTTGAATACCAACCCTTCAAGTAACTAAGTTCATAATTTGTTAGAGTAGTAAACCATCTTAGAACGAAAGTTTCCATCAAACCACTTCATAATTTGATCTTAGATAAGTTCCAAAACCAAGTTGAAGCTTTAAACTCGGTCCTCGTGGGACGATATTCCATCAACTCTGCTAGAAGAACTGCTGTGTTGGCATACGCCAACTTGTGCCAACTTGTGCCATCCGAGGCAAAAACTCTCACGCCAGAAGTAGGTGGCGTACGCCAACTTGTGCCATCCGAGGCAAAAACTCTCATGCCAGAAGAGTTGGCGTACTCCAACTCTTAAGAAAACGTATCAACTGGCGCACGCCAGGAACTTTTGGCGTACGCCAGGTCGTCCAGACAGACGACCTGTCGTCTAGAGAAACAGCAGAAAACTTAAGAAATAAAAGCAGACCCTCTCGTCTGGGAGGCTTGAGAAACAAATTGGCGTCGTTGCCGGGAATTGAGTTTTAAATACTTGATTTGGTGAACGAACTTGGGTTAGGAAAACTTTGTACGTGTTCTAATAATAGTATAATATAATATAAAAAAACAAAAATATTTTTTAGTGTTAATTTTTAGCATTACTTG
This sequence comes from Hypericum perforatum, assembly GCA_012979155.1. Classification (NCBI taxonomy): domain Eukaryota; kingdom Viridiplantae; phylum Streptophyta; class Magnoliopsida; order Malpighiales; family Hypericaceae; genus Hypericum; species Hypericum perforatum. Next base: position 274,935 of record SOPF01027383.1, read on the forward strand.
CAAAGCAAGTTACTAAAGAGGAAAATTACGTGCATGCCCTTAACCAGGTCAACCAAAAACCTTATGTTAGAATTTGAAGAAGACATTACTCGATTAGAAAGGTCATTGCGCAAGGAAAAAAGAGATAAATCAAGGATGGATCAAAGACAAGAAGGACAAGGAGCTGAGGCTCAAGCACCTCGACAATCTCTATTAGACCATGGAAGACCGACATATGAAGGAGCGAAAACAGGAATCCAGCATCCAGCTATTGAAGGTAATCACTTCGAAATCAAGCCGGCAGTGATTCATATGCTTCAAGCATCAAGTCAGTTCTATGGATTACCTAATGAAGACGCAAATGACCATCTTGGAAACTTCATGGAATTAGCTGATAACTTCAAGTATCAGGGAGTTTCTGATGATGTCGTTAAGATAAGAATGTTTCCATACACGCTTAGGGACAAGGCTAAACTGTGGTATAAGCAACTTAAGGATACTCAAATAACTACTTGGGCAGAACTTGCAAATGCTTTTCTGGATCAATATTTCCCATACTCAAGGACAAGTAAGCTAGTCAAGGAGATCACAAATTTTGAACAATATGAAGGAGACTCTTTGAGTGAAACTTGGGAGAGATTTAAGGGATTGCAGAGGAGTTGCCCACACCATGGTTTATCGAAGGAGTCTTTGCTAAAGACTTTATTTTAGCCTTTCACCAACAATAATGGGAACTGTTGATGCTGCTTCCAATGGGAATTTTCTGAGGAAGGAAAGAGATGAAGCCTACCATGTTCTAGAAGAGTTGGCAGCAACAAACAGGATAATCGCAAATGAAAGAAAAAAACAGTCTGTCAGAGAGCTTAGAGAACTATCTGAGCGAAGTGAGAAGAGAGGAATGATTGAACTTGATGCTTTCTCATCATTACAAGCTCAGGTAGATTTAATAGCAAAACAGTTACGTGAATTGACCTGTAGCAAAGTTGATGCTGTCGCTATTCAATAAAATTATGAAGCGTGTGGAAACATTGGCCACGACATGAGTCAATGTGCCATGATGAACCAATAAACTGAGCCAGTCAATTTTGTTAGTGGTCAAGGACAAGAAGGAAATAGGATGGGGAACAATCCATATTCTTCAACATACAATCCTGGATGGAGGAATCATCCAAATTTCTCGTGGAAAGATAGGAGCAATGAAGATAACATGGCAATTGTTCCTGATAAAGAACTACCATTACGTGCACCACAACAAGGACCACCACTTGGTTTTCAACCACGTGGATTTTTGGGAGAAAGAATGGGGGCCCTAGAGGAAAGACTTGACAAGGTAGAGAAATTCATCCAACAGACTGGAGAATCATCTACTAACCAAAGCCAAATCTTGAAGGCCTTAGCAAGCCAAGAGGCAAGGCAAAATAATTTGGAACAATTCCTTAGGGGGCAATCAACTGCCATGCGAAACATGGAAATACAACTTGGGGAAATTGCAAAGGCAAATGCCCAAAGAGCTTCAGGTTCACTCCCTAGTTCTACTGAAGAAAATCCTCGAGGTCACATAAACGCTATTGCTTTAAGGAGTGGTAAAGAATTAGCCTCTCAAACAGTCAACAAGAAGGCTAAAGAAAGTGAAGTGGTGGACTCTGACAAAGATAAGGTTGACGATGTTATGAAAGAGAAAGTTGAACAACTGCCTCAAGAAAAAATTTTACAAGATAAAGTTGCGGTAGTAGAAGAAGTTTACGTACTGCCACCCCCAATGATTCCCATTCTACCTTATCCGCAAAGGGTAAAGAGAAAGTCGGGAATGGATGAGAAATTCCTCCATTTTATGGAAAAAATGAAGGATGTACAAATCAGTGTCTCTTTTCTTGAGATGCTAGATCAAGTTCCACACTATGCCAAATTTCTTAAGGAACTTGTCACGAAGAAGAGGAGGTGGGAAGATAAAGAGATAGTCGCCCTCACGGTAGATTGTAGTTCTCTAATCTTGAAAAATATTCCCACTAAGCTTCAAGATCCTGGGAGTTTCACTATTCCTAGTTTTATTGGTGACATAGAGTTTCCAAAGTGTTTATGTGATTTAGGCGCAAGTATTAACTTGATGCCTTTATCGATATTTTGCAAACTTGGGCTGTGTGATGTTAAGCCAACTTCGATGCTACTCCAGTTGGCAGACCAAACTATAAAGAAACCATTCTGTGTGGTTGAGGATGTCCTGGTAAAGATCGACAGGTTCATCTTTCCAATAGACTTTATGGTTCTGGATTTTTCGGAGGACAAAAATTGTCCACTAATTTTTGGCAGACCCTTCCTTAACACAGCATATGCATTGGTAGATGTGCATAATGGTAAATTGGTTCTACGAATTGGAGATGAGAAGGTTGAGTTTAAAATGACAAGTGTGATGCGTCATCATCTTGATGAAGGGATGTGAATGAAAATTGATGTTGTTGATGAATGTATTCTCGAATGTTGTAAGGAAAATATTTTGAGAATAGAGGATAAAGGACAACACGAAGAAGAAGAGGAAATTGTGAAGGAAGTTAAGGAGGATGTCGATACGAAAAGTCTACTTGAGGAATTGGAAATTCATTTGAGATATCGAACTCCACCCTCAATTGTAAAAGCTCCATCCTTGGAGTTAAAAGAACTACCCTCGTATCTAAGATATGCATTCTTAATAGATGGAGGTAGGTTACCAATTATAATCTCGAACAAGCTCTCCAAGGATGAAGAGGACAAAGTGCTCACAATAGTGAACAAACGAATTAAGGCAATTGCATGGCAAATTTCAGACATCAAGGGGATAAGCCCAGAAATTGTAATGCACCATATTCATATGGAGGATGGAGCAAGGCCTAGGGTAGACTGATAAAGGCGACTGAATCCTAACATGAAAGAGGTTGTAAAGAAGGAGGTGATCTAGCTTCTAAAAGCAGGCATTATTTATCTAATTTCGGATAGTAAATGGGTTAGTCCAATCCATTGTGTTCCCAAGAAAGGGGGAATGATAGTGGTGATCAATGATGAGGGGGAACTCATTCCAACATATACTGTTACCGGTTGGAGAGTGTGTGTTGACTATAGAAAATTAAATGATGCCACACGAAAGGATCATTTTCCTTTGCCATTCATTGATCAAATGTTGGAAAAGATAGTGGGGTATTCTTACTATTGCTTTTTAGATGGGTACTCAGGGTACAACCAAATAGCAATATACCCCAAAGATCAAGAGAAAACATCTTTCACTTATCCTTTTGGTATTTTTGCTTATCGTAGAATGCCTTTTGGATTAAGTTGTGCCCTAGCAACATTCCAACGTTGTATGGAGTCCATCTTTTGGGAGATGAATGAGAAGATTATGGAAATCTTCATGGATGACTTCTCTGTATTCGGTAACTCATTTGATCATTGTTTGGAGAATCTTGATAAAGTGCTGGAAAGATGTGAGGAAAAGAATCTTGTGCTAAATTGGGAAAAGTGCCATTTTATGGTAGACGAAGGAATAGTTCTTGGGCACAAGATTTCTAAAGTTGGAATGGAAGTGGATAGAGCTAAGACGGACGTGATAGAGAAGATGATTGCACCAACCACGGTTCAAGGAATTAGAGCCTTTTTAGGTCATGCAGGCTTTTATAGAAGATTCATCAAGAACTTCTCTCTAATTGCCAAGCCTCTGACAAACCTGTTAGTAAAGGACGTGTCCTTTAATTTTGACGAACAATGTCAGAAGGCATTTGATGCCTTAAAGAAAGCTTTAGTATCAGCTCCGGTTATTTCATCGCCGGATTGGAAACTTCCGCTTGAGCTAATGTGTGATGCAAGTGACTTAGCTTTGGGTTGCGTACTTGGACAAAAGAAAGAAGGGAAGGTCCATGTCATCTATTACGCAAGTAGAGTGCTGGCAGGGGCTCAACTAAATTATACAACCACAGAGAAAGAGTTACTTGCAGTCGTCTATGCTTGTGACAAATTCAGAGTATACTTGCTTGGTTCAAAAGTTATAGTCTATACTGACCATGCAGCTTTGAAGTATTTATTCTCAAAGCAAGATGCAAAACTGCGCTTAATGCACTGGATTTTGTTACTTCAAGAATTTGATTTGTCAATCAAAGACAAGAAAGGAGCTGAAAATATCATTGCAGATCATCTCTCTCGTCTAGAGAAAAGCGACAGGATGGAGAAAAATGGTAACATACAAGAAGCATTTCCTGATGAAACTCTGATGACGATGAGTAGAGTGGACGCCCCCTGGTATGCAGACTTTGCCAACTTTTTAGTTGGAGAAATTATTCCAGCAGGCCTAAGTTATCCTCAAAGGAAGAAATTCTTAAGGGATGCTAAATTGTTTGTTTGGGATGATCCATATCTCTTTAAGAGATGTAATGATGGGGTGCTTCGACGGTGCATTGCTGATTGGGAAATAGCTAATGTTTTAGAGCAATGCCATAATACTACTTACTCAGGTCATTATGGAGCAACAAGGACTGCAGCAAGGGTATTTGAGTGCGGATTTTATTGGCCCTACATATTTAGAGACGCACGTACCTATGTGGAACAATGTGATCGCTGCCAGAGAACAGGTAACATTTCAAAAAGAAATGAGATGCCATTATCTGGTATTTTAGAGGTTGAGCTCTTTGACGTATGGGGGTTGGACTTTATGGGACCTTTTCCCACATAAAATGGCAACAAATACATCTTGGTTGGAGTTGACTACATTTCAAAATGGGTAGAAGCTTTGGCGTCACCTACAAATGACGCTAGAATAGTTATCCAATTTCTTAAGAAACTCTTCTCGAGATTTGGTGTGCCACGAGCAATAATTAGTGATGGTGGATCACATTTCTGCAATAAACCATTCGAAATCCTACTTAAAAGATATGGGGTAACTCATAAGGTGGCAACACCTTATCATCCCCAAACAAGCGGACAAGTGGAGCTTTCGAATCAAGAGCTCAAAAAGATTCTGGAAAAAATAGTTGGATCGACAAGGAAAGATTGGTTGAATAAGCTCGATGATGCCTTATGGGCATATCGAACGACATTCAGAACTCCAATAGGAATGTCGCCCTACAGGCTAGTTTATGGCAAAGCATGCCATCTTCCTGTGGAACTTGAGCATCGTGCATTCTGGGCCATCAAGACCCTTAATTACGATTACAAAAAGGCGGGAGAACGAAGAATTCTCCAACTCTATGAGCTGGAAGAAATTCGAGATCTTGCATTCGAAAGCTCAAGACTCTACAAGGAAAAGACAAAAAAAAAATGATGCCCATATTATCAGAAAAGATTTTAAAGAGGGTCAACATGTTCTTCTTTTTAACTCTAGATTTAAACTCTTCCGTGGGAAGCTCAAATCTAAATGGAGCGGACCTTATACGATTATGAAAGTGTTCTCTTTTGGGGCACTTGATTTACAAAGTACCAAGGGGGAGGTATTCAGAGTTAATGGCCAAAGATGCAAAATCTACATGGGAGGAGACATCATTAACCAAATTGCAGAAGTGCAATGGGTTAATATGTTGAATAATGCATAGACACGAAAGTAGTCAAGCTGACAACTCTAAATTAGCATGTCTAGGTTTATTAGGTTCATTTTTATTTTTATTAGTATTTACTTCTATTATTTTGCTAATATGGACTATATTATTTTCTTTTATGTGCAGAATTACAAGAGAGGAAGAAATGTTTTGCTCAAAGTACATTTTACTAGTAAGTTTCCTAGTGAAACATAAACTTCCACTAGAAATTTGCCTAGTTATTCTCCGTACAGCAAAAGAAACTTTGAGAATCGAGCGTCGTGACTTATGACATGCTAGTCACCCTTTGCCAAAAGTGAGAGCCGTGGAATAAAATGGTGGCTCCACTAGGCGTAACGCCAGGAGAGTCGCAAGGAAAGGAACTAGTACATCATGGTACTCTGATTGTGAGGTGTGTCTCTTGAAACAACAAGAGATGAATCAGTAAGAAAAGTGTTTCTCTTTTACCTGTTAGAGGATAAAAGAACAGGATGTTTTATGTTAAGTATATATTGTTGCTTAGATTACTAATCTCAAAGAAAATTCCAATGGACATTTGTCTCGTCATTCTAAAGCAAGCAAAAGAAACGTTGAGACTAGAGAGATGCGAAGTGAATTTAGATAGACATTTGAGAGGAATATCAAAGTGTGCCTATAGACGAAGGATGGCGATATTTGGTTTTTGTCACAAGTGTGGGAAGTTGGAGCACGATGGTATTTGCAGCGATGGATATCGAAGTTGCACCTTTGATGGTGATTGCATCAGAGACAGTACTATACGCCAATCGAGCGACTGTGCTAATACATCGCAACCTTGTTAGGCTCTATGCCGAAAAAGTCACGATAATTGACAATCCGTCAAAGGAATGACCCATCAGAATGGGGCGTCTGGTTTTCAAGCTTTCCAGGAACGCAGCGTACATAAAAGCCAAAAAAATCATAAACAAAAAAAACAAAAAAAAATTTAGATTAGATTGAATTTTATTTTGTACTTTATAAGTTTGTAGTTTGTATGTATTTAGTATAGGTATAGTACATCGTATATAGACGACATACTAGGAACTGTTCATTCACGAAGAACAATGGCGTACGCCATATCAGCTGGCGTACGCCGTACCACTTGGCGCACGCCAGGTAGGGCAGATTCCGGACCTATAAATTCAGAGCTAGTCGCATTTTGCCTTAACCGCCAAGAGCAAGCCACATTTTGTCAAATACACTTCCCCCACCCACATCCAAAAGTTTCAATCAAATATCACGAGCTTAAGCCTCTTTACCCTCTGACAAATAAACGGCCGGAACGACTTCGACAATGGCGGACAAAGCAAGAGCAAACCACACCTTTTACGAAGAAAGTGATAGGGAAATCCTTTTTCTTTTTGGCTTAATCGTACTTTTTTGGGTTCTTTTTATATATTTCGCTTTAAATTTTGTTCCATAGATTGTCGTTGCCACTTTCAGTGTTGTTGAATAAAAATCTATGATCTCGTGCGTTTGTTTATTCGTTTGTGCAAAGTATGTGTATACGACCAATCGAAATGGTAATTTCCCTATGTGTTGGTGCGTGCCATATCGCGGCCGAGAGGCCTATAACCTCTCGGCCAAAACACCAAAAATTCATGACTCGCGTACGCCAGAAATCATTGGCGCACGCCAATTATGCCCAACATGAAAACCTGGCGTACGCCAGGTATGCCTGGCGTACGCCAGGTAGGTAAAAAAGGGGGAGTATAAATTTGGCAGTGGCCGATTTTTACTCACAATTGACAATCCACAAGAATTCTTAGATCCGAAACCTAGATCTACTCTTGCCCGAGCAACCCGAATACATTGCCCACATTACCCTACTCCCGAAAGACGATTAACAATGTCAAAAACTGAAGGATCTAGCCGGGTGAGCAGGAGGAATACAGGGAAGCGTGTACGGACTCCTACACCATCAGGGTCAGATTCTTCATCAGATCGACCCAGAGACATCCGCCACCGCTACAATGCTCCCTTCGCAATCTTCAACGATTGGGAGGGAGAGAGGTACCAAAGATTTTCTCAACTCACTAGTGTTAGTCATTTTAAGATTAATTGGAATGAGCTGAGAATTTTAAGGGTAGCTGATGAGTTGGATGAGGCTTTTGATAAGATGGGATGGGGGTACTTTAAGGAAAGAACAATTTTGGCTAGACAAGAGTTAGCGATGGAGTTCTACTGCACTCTGCAGGTTCAGGCAAATAGGCGTTCATTTTTTGCACGAGTATTTGACACTAACTTTGAGATGGATGAAGCTGAATTTGTTGATCTGTTTGAACTTACGAATGGTGGTGGAGCTTTAGATTTTCATCCCACTAGGTTAGCCCATCAGGCATGGCATGAGATTACTGATTTCACTAGATACGAGTCGGGGAGGGCGCCTAACGCGCTGATTAGAGAACCATACTTAGGTATCCTCCATCGCTTTATGACTCTGACCTTTTGTGGTCAATGGGAAGAGTCTAAAGTGTTCCGTTCTCAGCTTTATGCCATTGGCTGCCTCCGCCACGATGTTAGGTTTAGCACTTATGCTATGGTGGTTGACTGCTTTGCACGTTCTATTAGCGATAGGGAACCTAGGCATCTATACCTAGGTCATATCATTTCTCGTATTACACGTCACCGCTTTCCTTCGAGATTTTTAGAGTACACAAGCTAATTAAGAGGACGATGACAAGAGATGGTGAGGAGATAGTGCGATATAGGCCATGGGAGGAGCGCCAGGCGGTCGTAGCTACCCATACCAGATTGGGCCTCCCAATGCCTATGCAAGCACCTGACCCTCAGGAGCCGGATCAGGAAGAGGAGGAGCATCATGACGAGGCTGGACCCAGCCATCAGTCTCCACGCCCGCAGGTAGATCTTCATGACCAGTTTTCTGCGATGCAGTTGCAACTGCAGGGCTACGGAGACCAGCTTCAGGGATATGGCGTCCAGCTTCAGCATTTGATGTCGGTGACGGCTCGTATGGAGGAGCAACAGAGAGCTGAGTGGGAGGAGCAACGAGCATTCAGAGCAGAGCAGAGCAGAGGGCACACGTGGCATGGATGAGACAGTGGGCCGAGAACTTCGGCAGTGGATTCAGCTTTCCTCCACAGTCACCAGTACGGGATTGACAGGGAGCTCCTACTTCCTTAGTTTTTTTATTTATTTATTTTACTTTCTTTGCTTTTTTTGTTTTAGATTTCATTGTGTGTGTTTGTTTGCTTATCTTTGTTTTTGCCTACTTGCATGTTTGTTCTTTTTATACTTGTGTGATATTTGTGTTTTTAATTGCGTGTATTAGACACCTTGAGGACAATGTGTCATTCAAGTGTGGGGGAGGGTTCCTTCCAGGAAGGAATCTTTCTTTTTAGGACGTTTAAAGTGTCTAGGTTGTATAGTTTAGACTTGGCATGAATTTATCAAAAATTTGACCCCCCTAAAAAATTTTGAACTTGTGTTAGAATTTTATCAAGCTCTTAGTTAGGAATTTAATTCGAGCACAATGCCTAAGAATTGGTAGAAACCTCACACTCTGTTGTTTAGGAAGGTAGTTTCACTATGTAGACTAGACTAGAGAGTTTTTGAGTGTACCTTGTGAGGTTTGAGCCGATGGAAGAGACAGCAGTCTCTATTTTTCATGAGGTGCATACTAGTGTTAGTTAATCGAGGCATCCTACTAGTACTTATCATGGTCTTGGTTGCGTGGGAGTTGTGAGATAACGGGGCATTCTTTGATATTTGAGCCTAGAGCCTTAGAGCCAAAATCCCTTATTACCGTTTGCGTAAAACCATTTGAGCCGAGCCTTTTTATTGATCTTAGATGAGGAAGCCAACTATGACCCTATTATCCACCATCTTCCCTACCTTTGATCATCCGATTCGAGGACTTTTAAGTTACGCTTGTTGGGAATGTTTGTATTATGATAGGTTGGTATCTGAAACCGACTTGGGATATATGTTGGGATTTTATTTTTTTTAGTTTATGACCATGTTGAGAAGCCGAGTTTTGCTTAGACACGTGCATGAGTTATAGCATGTTGAAAAAGAAAAGAAAAAAGTGAAAAGAAAAGAAAAGAAAGAAAAAAAGTGAAAAGAAAAGAAAAGAAAGAAAAAAGTGAAAAGAAAAGAAAAGAAAAGAAAAAAAGTGAAAAGAAAAGAAAAAAAAATTTGTGAAGTCAAATACGCATGAGTTTAGGCAAAACTTGGGCTTCTAGGTCTTTGTATATTGGGAGATTGGGGAGTGTACGTTTATTATACTTGGTGAGGATGTTTTAGATTAGTCGAGTGACTACTTAGTTCATGTATTGAGTCCTCGGATTGGGTGGTTTAGCCACTTCCCATATATTTTACCTCACCCTGACCTTCAGCCCCATTACAACCTGATGAAAAAGCCCCCCCGATCATTTACAATCATTGCGACTTTTAGGTAGCGCTGAGTAGGACGTAGGATGCTTTGAGATACTGACCTGTATGCGAGTGATAGGAAGTTGACCATACACATATTATGAGTGATACACTTTATTGTCCTCGAGAGTTTAACCTTCTAGTGTCTTTTACATAGAGTCAACACTTTCTTAAACAATAAAGTATCGAGGTGACTACTAGTTTGTAGTATTTTGTGTTTTAAATTAATGAACTAACTAGGTTTTTGATGAGATTTTGATATAAGTTGATGTTTTTGAGGGAAGTTAAGTTTGGATCGAGTCTTGCCAAGTCTTTACCTCGTATTGCATTTGTGTGTGTTTTTGTGATTTTTGTTTAGTTGTTGTTCGCATTTGAGTCTTGCTTGGGAACAAGCAATGATTCAAGTGTGGGGGTGTGATGAGTGCTTAAAACACTCATTTCTTATGTCTATTTTATAGTTTGTTCTTAGTATTTTAGATTGTTTTATCTTAGTTTTAGTCATCTTTGTCTTAGTTTTCTTTATTTCATGTTTTTAGTCGTGTATTTTGTTTCTCATTATGTTTTATGGTTTTAGGAGCTAATTCGAGGAAATGGATGATGACCGAGTTAGACGAGTGGATGCATGAATGAGAGAAGAGATGTAGAGGAGAGAAGAGCAAAGCTGAGGACCTGGCGCACGCCCGAGATAGGTGGTGTACGCCAATGATGCACGAGGAGCGAACGACCATGAGCAAGATTGATGGATTGCAAACGACCAAGCACCTGGAGACCTGGCGTACCCCAGGCACAGTTGGCGTATGCCAGACCAGACAGTGACACTGCCAGCCACTTGCCTCTTTGAGTGGAAAATAGTGGAGGGGGCCATGCACTCGGGATTTTTGGCCTTCTTGTAACCTTGGCAGACCATTATGGTGCAGAGGTGGATAGTTGTTAGGATATTAAGTTAGTTTACATTTGTTTGACTTTGGACTTTTGTTTTTATGCAAATAATGAACATTAGTGTAGAATAGACAAGTATGAGTAAGAGAGAGAGGGAGAGAACGAACTTGGATCAGCTTTTCTGTGAAGAACTTGAGGAAAAGCTGAGGATCACCTTGTAACACTTTCTTATCTTGTACTCTTCGTTTTGTTAAATAATGCTTAGTATGTTCATGTTTTTGATTATATTGTTCTTTGCAAGCATGTGTGAGTAGTTGATTTTTGAGTTTGGTGGCTTAAAGCCACTACTTAGTCACGGTTTAGAGGGTTAAAAACATGATGAACATGTCAAACTAACGAACTTCATGCCATGCTAAACTTGTTTGATCACCAAGGTTAGAAGTTAGTTTAAACTTGAAACCGAGAGGAGATAGTTTAAATAGAAAAGTTAGTTAGATAAGTTGCTGGTTCGAGTTGCTAATACTCTTACTCAGTGATTTATTGACCTTAAAGTGATGCATATAGTTAGTTCTTTGCTGTGATTGGTTGGTTTTGGGGTCGAGAGAACATCTTATCATTCTAAGCATGGTAAAGAAGCAATTTAGGCCTTTCTAGCACGAGAGTGTAGTTTGGTTGATTTCGAAACACTAGGACCATGTTATGTACTTAGTAAACCTTCTGAATTCGATGATTATTGTGGTTTTAAGTTCACTTTGCTCATTTGTGCAATATAACTTGTTAAGAATCTGTTTTGAATACCAAACCTTCAAGTAACTAAGTTCATAATTTGTTAGAGTAGTAAACCATCTTAGAACGAAAGTTTCCATCAAACCACTTCATAATTTGATCTTAGACAAGTTCCAAAACCAAGTTGAAGCTTTAAACTCGGTCCTTGTGGGACGATATTCCCTTACTTACTCATTTGTGCAACTCTGCTAGAAGAACTGCTGTGTTGGTGCACGCCAGAAATAGGTGGCGTACGCCAACTTGTGCCATCCGAGGGAAAAACTCTCACGCTAGAAGAGTTGGCGTACTCCAACTCTTAAGAAAACGTATCAACTGGCGCACGCCAGGAACTTCTGGCGTACGCCAGGTCGTCCAGACAGACGACCTGTCGTCTAGAGAAACAGCAGAAAACTTAAGAAAAAAAAGCAGACCCTCTCGTCTGGGAGGCTTGAGAAACAGGTTTTCTTGAAGTCTTCGGATGGTATACCTTTTTGTGATCTTAGTGGAGTCGCTCCATTGTACATTCGTAGGACCTTTTGTATGAATATTAGAATTATGTATGTATGCTTGTAATGTATATTTATATAATTATGTTTATGCTTCCACAATGAGTCACGCTTCTACGATTATGGTTTGTGTACGTATGTCTGAGGCTGGTTGGACCACGGCTCCTCAGTTTAGGGAGTGTGATCCAGCAACGTGACAGCGACCCAGTTTTGGGTCGTGGCATTGCCGAGGCCCAAGGGCAACTAGGCCAAGTGGGTTATATTTTTGGGTCAGGACAACTAGGTCTCGTGGGTTACCAATTACCATTAACATATTAGCATATTACATACTTCTGAGTTCTCGCCAAGGGCAAAATAGTGAAGTTACCTATTTTGACCTCGTTAGACCATAAACATTGTACACTTTTTTTTAAAAACAATATGTGTATTATAGTTGACCAGTACCAAACTTTATTTAAACCGTAACTCTTGGAATAATGTGTTGAAATAAAACTTCTATTGTATTATATTGATGATATCCTTATTACTTGTGATAGTAGTTATCTTATCGATAGATTAAAGATTGAATTAAAATGTAGATTTGTTATAAAAGACTTAGGAAAATTAAAGTACTTTCTGAGAGTCAAATTTGCATACTCATATAAAGGATTTTTCCGGAGTCAAAGAAAATATGTCATATATTTGCTTAATGAGACAAAAAAATTGGTTCATCCCCTTTCAAAACTTCAATTGAACCAAATTTTAAAGTCTCCAATATTGAAGGAAAGATGGTAACTAATGTTTACAAATTTCAATATCTTTATGAAAAGTTTATCTATCTAATAATTATAAGACCAAATATCACATATAATATTAATATGATTAGTCAAATTATACACTGCCTAGAGAAATTTATCTTGAACTCATGAGTCGTATACTTTAACATCTTAAAAATTGTCCAAATAGAGAATTTCTATCACAGAATCATAGACATCTTTTTATCTCTGTCTTTCCAGATGTGGATTGGGTAGATGCAAAAAATGATCACAAATCAACCATGGGCTAATATCTCTTTGTTGGAAGAAATCCAGTCATTTGGCAATAAAAAATAGAAAGTTATAGCTCGATCATCCGCTAAAGTAGGGTATCTTACAATGATATCTACAACATATGAGTTCATCTCGATTCATAGCTACTATTTAAATTGAAGATCAAAGTGCAAAGATCCATAAAGCTTTATTGTATTAACAAGGCAACCATCTGCATCGCATTGAATACAGTATTTTATGAGAGTACCAAATATATCAAAATCGATTGTCACTTCATAAACAAACTATGAGATTACCAAGAAGGCCTCATCCTCAATCCATACGCTCCAAGTAATACACAAACTACTGACATATTCACAAAGATTGTTGGAAGCAACCAATTCAACCATCATCTTCGCAAATTTAGTATTTATGATATCTACAACCTTATTTGAGGAAAAGTACTAAAGAATGAAAACCTCAATCAAGGATACAATCGAAGATGATCTTACCAATGGTCGCTTCATTGGTTACATCACTTCTTGTGATTGAGATCACACAATTAGGATTCTAATCCTGTAATTTCATACATCACGAACAATATTTAATTCTTAATTAAGGCACTCAATCTTTGAGATTAGCCAATTGTAATCACTATGATTAGGAAATCAAATACTTGTAATTAATTATATATTAGTATATATACCTTTGTAACCCTTTCGATTATAATAACGCAATTACATTATACCAATCTATATTTGTTAAAAAGGTGTGATTTGCGCTTTATGGTGCGATTCTTTGAAAACTGTGGTTAGCAAAGAATCACATAATTTTTCAAGGTAAATGATACGATTGTAGATCTCATCTATTCTATTACTTATCACGAGTGATTGCATTGGACGAACTATATTACAGATTTTGATCAGCAACATCTACTTTTGTACATAAAATTTCTAAGCGATTGATGAGACTAAACATGTAACAAGTAGTTTAGATTTTTTTGTTTGACTGTTTGATTGTAAATATTGCTTTATATTATAAAATAAATTTATTTACCATATAAAGTACGTAGGAAATGAAAACATAGTTTTTTATTACCTTTGATCTTGTGCTTTTTGGGGGCGATTGGGTTTTGTGTCATTAGTACTCCTACTCTAGTTTTGCTTTTGTAATATTTTTTTGTTACACTAATAAAAGACCACGCAAATCCTAGACTTAATTAGTGTCATTAGATGACTATGAAAATACGTGCATAGATTCAACAATGTTTATATATGCATGTTAATAGAGGGACATTTGTTGCATTTTGCTCAATAAATTGACCTAAATGGAGAGAAAAAAGAAATTGTGGTGGGAAGCAAGAGAGGGGGACTACATGCTGGTGGTGGGTAGAGACATTCCAAATGATTGATGAATCGGAGACAAAAAGGAGAAACTAAACAACCAACTTTCATTGGGGACTCCACCTTCTTTCTCATGTTGCAAGCGTCGACGAAATAATAAGTTCTACCAAAGCGGTTAAGACTTAAGAGAAGTAAGAAGAATGATCTTTGATTTTTAAGATATAATTAATAATTAACACATTGGGAAGAAGAGATATGATAATTGATTTGGGTTCTTTCTGCGTTTCTAATACTCTAAGCATGCGATAGTTTTTTCTTTGGTATTATCGAATAGTAGTAATTTTTATTGGTATTTCTATTTTAGTTGTGAAATTGGTGTTATCAAATGATTTACTCATTTATATAAAATATTTTATCCAATTATATATAATAATTTATCAAATTATATTTAATAATTTTGGTCGATTTGATTTAATTATTTATTTGATTCTATTAGATAGACCTAATTATATCAAATAATTTATTTCCTTATATCAAATATTTTACCATCTTATGTCAAATAGTATGTCGCATTGAATAGTTAACTTGGTAATATTAATGATAACTTTAGATTAATTTAGTCAAATATATGTTCAAATAATTTATTTTTTTATATCAAATAGTTTATCCAAT
Source organism: Hypericum perforatum (assembly GCA_012979155.1). Classification (NCBI taxonomy): domain Eukaryota; kingdom Viridiplantae; phylum Streptophyta; class Magnoliopsida; order Malpighiales; family Hypericaceae; genus Hypericum; species Hypericum perforatum. The sequence goes on from SOPF01027383.1 coordinate 290,024, forward strand.
TATATCAAATGATTCATCTAGTTATATAAAATAGTTTAGCCAGTTATATCAAATAGTTTACTTGATTATATCAAATAGTTTATTTAGTTATATGAAATAGTTTACTCGATAATATAAAATAGATTTTTCGGTTATATCAAATAGTTTATCCGATTATATTAAATAATTTAGCAAGTTATATCTAATAGATTATGTGAATATATCAAATGATATACTAGATTATATAAAATAATTTACCAAATTATATAAAATAGTTGATAATTATATTGAATAGTTTACTCTATTATATCAAATAATATGTCGTGTTAAGTAATTAATTTGTTAATATTAATTAAAAAAATTTAGATAGATTTAGTCAAACATATGTTTTAATAGTTTACACTATTATATTATATAATTTATCTGATTATGCAATATATCTAATAATTTACTCAATTATATCAAATAATTTACCTAATTTTATAAACTAATTTATTTAGTTATATCAAATGTTTACCCACTAGTTTAATAATATTAATTATGATTTTTAGATAAATTTAGTCAAACATATGTTCAATAGTATATTTGATTATATTAAATAATTTACCTATGTATATTAAAATATTTGTTCAATTTTATCATTTAATTTACTGAGTAATATTAAATAATTTATTCAATTATATCAAATTATTTTTCTTCTCATATCAAATGACATATCATGTTCATAATTATTTTGATAATAGTAATTGTGAATTTTTTAGATGGATTTAGTGAAACATATGTTTTAAATATTTTATCTGATTATATTAAATAGTTTATCTTATTATGTGATATATTATATTTGATTATATTAAATAACTTTTTTTGGTTAGATTTCAAGCTTTAAAATAGTTATATTATTAAATGATTTGTTTAATATTTTTTCTATTAAAAAATAATTTCAAGTTTAAAATAATGAAAAGCGTATAGTAACTACTTAAATAGAAAAACTAATAAATTAATTACTTCCGCACAATTTTCCACGTCAGTGAACTTTGTCGACGTTAGGAAGTGAATTCAATATGAGTAGATTTGGTGATATATATATATATATATATGTATTTTTGTACAAGGTTGTAATGGACATATAAATACTTGCTTAGTAGATTCAAATGGTTATACTCAATTATAATTAAAATTCTACTCATATATGTTTGAATGATTTCACTTGGATAATTTGGTGAGTTACGTTTGAATAGTTTTACTGGCATTGTTTGATGTGTTATGTTTGAATGGTTTCACTTGAATAATCGCTAATGTTCAAATAGTCCACTTATGTATATTTGAATAATTTTATAGATAATTTTTTTAGTTATATTAGAATAATTAGTTTATGTATAATTAAATAATTTAAATAATTATGATTGAATAAATTTATCGTATGGTATTATATATTAATCTACTCCCGAATTTAATCAGGAGGCCCATGTGGAGTACTCTTGCATCTAGCCGATCGGCAATTAAGAGGCCGCGTCAGCTCGTAGCTTATGGACTTTGGGCCACGACAAATCAAATGAACTAAGCACATTTGTTTTATTTTCTTTTGAGGAAAATTCAATTTAGTTATTTCAGAATTTGGATGAATCTTATAAATTTTATTTTCTTTCTCATTTTAATATATATGTAAATTGAATAATTTATTTCAGACTTTGGTAAATTTTTAACGGAAGTTTGGGGGTTAATTTTTTCCACATGAATTTGCGGTTGCCTGCCTTGTTAAAATGGGGCATTAAAATTCCGTGGAAACCGTACAATTGAAAAAAAGTGTACGAATATTAACGCCTTAAAGACATAAATCAACCCGATTATATCACCCTGACCTCTAAAACATAGGAAATCCCGATATCTAGAAGATTTCTACTGTGTCATGTTTGTTTCTCAATATTTTCCGGTAGATTTTATTTTTGGTAAAGATATTCTCCTGTATGTGTTGTGGTAATAGGAGAAAATCGATGAAATAATTTGTCAACCGACGTAAAATAGAAAATGAAAAAAAAAATACTAGGTGCGTTTCGTAATTCTAACCAGTGACGAAGGGATAGCGACATGGCGTATCCGGTATCCTTCCTTGTATTGAAAGGACTCGTCATAATTCATGAGATCCTTTGGTAATATGGTGACTATACATGAGTCAACGTCCTCAAAAGTGTCGGTCCCTTTGGCCCTTGGGCAAGAAGCAACACCGACAGCTTGTGAGCATGGTTTCTCTTAGAAGGTTTTTCGAATAAAATCGTTTTTCAGTTTAATAGGATATTTCTAATTCAAATCAATAAAATAATGCTTGCTTATTTCTTTAATAAGTAAGATATATGTAAAAACTAAAACAAATAAAAATTACACAAGATCCAAATCTTCAACGACCGTTATTTATTCCACGTGCACGTAGGAGAAAGTCTCAAAAGATACTAGTGGACTTCTCATACAAAATGTACGAATTTGCAGCATGTCTTTGTAAAACCATCTGAAGCATACGATAAGGAGAAAAGTGTATAAAAGTTAATGCTTTGATTAGCTGATATTAGAGAACTGATGAAGATAATGAATTGACATTAAATTTGAAATTATCTTTAGTATTTTAACTATTGTTAAGAGTTTTAGTTATGGTAAAATTATATTTATTAGATTTTTTATAAATAGTACTTGTGATTATTACAATTAAGGTTATTTTTTATTTTTATTTTTTCTTTTCTAGCATCTTGTTAAATCAATGATTGGGATTTTATTTTATTTTCAGAGAATCAATGAATAATTTTTTTTATCACAAAGTTCCACTACATTAGTTGGTATTAGAGTTGTGTCAATCCTCGTGGTGTTTATGGTTCATGTTATCCAACAAAAATTATTAAAAGCAAAAAAATATAGCAGAGGTAGACCCATTTTACGGTTTTCAAATAAATTAGTGGCAGTCACCATCGTCAAGCCACTGCTCGACTCCCACTACCACTAGCCTCATTGCCGAGTCACCGCCCATTATTGGCCCACGCATATGACCCCGTCTAATCAACCATCTTCTCCCCGAGCATCACCTAGTAAGTCATCATTCGTCCTTTGAGCCTAGCCTAGTACATTGCATCGTGTTTGACAATGAGGCCTAAAGGTGGTCGATTGTCCAACATCGTTCTCCTCACTGCTCTAATGGAACTACTCGACCACCATTCCAACCAAGGTACTTGCTGCCGCTACCACAAGTCCCAAGAGAGACTCGTCCATCGCGAGTAACCATAGAAGCCACTAGCTGGTATGACACCGACCCACATTCTGTTGTTCACCCTTGCCACGCTTGTTGCCGCTTCATGTTAGTGGTTCTCGTTTGAATTGTTTTTTCCTTTGTCAAATTTAGAGTTTTCAGAATTGAGGATTTTTTTGGATTGATTCAAAATTTGAGAAATATTTAAGGACTATTTTGAAGTTTACCAGTATATGAAGTATATCCAATTTTGTCATATGGTAAAATTACAATTTAGTCCCATTAGGTTTTAAGAGTTGTAGACTAGTCCAGGCATAATTTCAAATTTTACATATCAGTCCCTTAAGCTTAGTTAACAATGTTTAATCATCTGTTACTAATCCGAAAGGTTAATGCTATGCACACTAAATTACAAACTATTAAGGGAAAAGTCTACCTAGGGCCCCTCTGGTTTGACACATTCCCAGATAGGTCTCTGAGGTTTAAAACGACGATAATCGGTCCCCGTGCTTCCAATTTTCACATCTGAGTCCATCCGATCCAGTTCGATTCAAAAATCCAAAGCTCGATCTTGTGATTTTGGTGACAAAAACATGTGAAACTGGTATCCATACATCGAGGATACTTTGGGGAGTCAACTAGAGTCGACAATCGGCATTGAAAATGCCAGATTTGATCGAACTAAAATGAACAAAAATGAATCAAACTGGATCAAATGGACTCAGATGTGAAAATTGGAAGCACGGGGACCAATTATCGCTGTTTTAAACCTCAGAGACCTATCTGGTAACGTGTCAAACCACAAGGGTCCTAGGTGGACTTTTCCCAACTATTAAAGCTATTTGGAAGACTCTAAGAAAGTGACAAATCAAGCAATTTCAAGTAATTTTATCTAGTTGGAGTCTAAAAATTACCTTACTACGGAAGCTTTGGTTTGGAAAGAAGTCGGTCGGCATGTGTTGAATTGAAGTACTTACATTGGAAGAGTGATTTGAAATATTCAACGGTGTGAATTGGTTACATTGAAGTCATAGTTCAACCCTTACATGCCTTAGAGAAATTTTTGGTTGAGAAGTTGTTGGCCAAGGCTCTGACAGATTGACCTGTTTGTGGTAAAATGGTCATAACTTCCTCAATATG
>SOPF01027383.1:294768-319516 GCA_012979155.1 Hypericum perforatum
GGTTTTTGGGTGAGTTTCGGGAGAGTTGCGATTGATAGGCTTAGTTCGTCGCGTTTTGGTAGAAAAATCATAACTTTCGCATACGTACTCCGAATCGAGCAATTCCAAAACGAGCAATTCCAAAACGAGAAGATTCGCGAGACTTAGATCTATGACTTTGATGTTGAGCATTTGGTGAAATTCGGAAGTAGTAGACCCCAAACTTAATACTACTTTGATATAATAAATATAATTGAAAAAAAATTTGGGATTTGGACTAAAATGTAAAAAAAAATGGGATGAAAAAGTAATTTTCCATAGGTTTGGGACGAATTTAGGTTCGGAGGACTAAAAGTGATACTCCGAAGCTAACGTTAGGACATTTTTAGTCATTTTTGAAGTACAGGATCATATGTCAAAATAACGCAAAACCACAGGACTTATTTTGTACTTTTCCCAAAAATAAAAGGAAGGTCGTCATTCTTCAGCTTCTTGCTTGAGAACGAATCTGATTGGACCATAGCTTTCTTGTTTGCTTCTTAGATTAAGTTGGAGAGGAGGTTTTCTTGTGATTGGACCTCACCCACCTCTTCACATGGCTCAGAATATATCTTGGAGAGGCAGAGCACTTATCCTCTCAGTCACAAAACAAATTTTCAGAGAAAGAAGAGAGAGAAGGTTGAGAGGGGTGAAGAAGAGGGAAAGAAGTAGGTCAAAGAAGAATCAATCGGTAAGCATAGATCCGTTCAGTTTTGGACTTTAGACCTGTGAAGAGAGTTGTAGAGAACATCTATACCTTTATTTTGGTATATCATATGAGGATTTTGGATCAGGGAATCAACGGGAAAGTTGTTTTGAATATGGGCATTGTTGAACAAGCACACAGCTGAGCTTATTGAGGAAAACGAGTCTCGTAAGTGGACATAGACTACGAATGGGATCTGGGTGTTTTTAGACCAATTGTAGAGAAGTCTTTAAGCTTTCTAACAGTATATTACACTTGATTTTTGGATCAAGGAATCATCAGAAAATTGGTTTTGAACTGAGAGCAGTTGTTGAGGTACTCAGCTGAGCGACAGGAAGAAAATTGGCTTGGTAAGTGTTCTTAGGCTCCAAATTTGAGTTGGGTGTTGTGAAAGCGTTCGTAGAGGACTTCTTGTGCTTTCCAGAAATATCTGTTATGTATGTTTTGGTCAAGGGAATTGGTCTGTACACTTTGTTGAATATCGGACTTGCTGGCTGAGTCTGGAGTTGCGCAATTTTAAAGAATTGAGCTTGATCTGATGAACTTTGAGAATCTGAGTTTGAGGATGGGATTCTGAGATGTCAAGTACATACAGGGGAAGTCATTTAAGGTGTTTTTTGTGGTGGATATGGTCTGAGTTTAAGTTATATGTGATATCATTGAAGATGAAGTGGTTGAACGGTTCTTGTACCGTTGTTCCGTTGTTTTGAGTTGTTGGTAGCGTTTGGTTTTGGAAGGTCAGAGGTTAACCTCGTTATTGTGATTTGGGTTTGTGAACAGAGTTTCCGCAAGGTGTTTGGGAGAAGGAAATCGGTTTGAAGGTTGTGAGTGAAAGGCATCGGTTTCAGAATCGGTGATCGTTGGGTCTTCGTTCAGTAAGCGGATAGACTATGACAAGTTTGGTTGTGTTTGTTATATGCATGTTTTCGATCTTGATTAATGTGCGTCTCATGCATATGTTGTTGATTATGATATGAGATTGTGCATGTGTGATTCATTTGAGAATATGTGATCGGTGTGTGATGGATGTGAGGTTTGTGAATAGCCGGCTAGATCGCTAGCTCGGGGCTGAGTTCATATGATTGATATATCCATGTGAGATGGATTCTGGACCGTTAGGTCAAGTGTTTGATTCGATATGTGTTTTGAGAGAGAAATGAACATGCTTTCCCATACTAACGGGGGATGTTAGTCTATGAGCTCATAGGTCGGGGATATCGCTAGTTTACATTATAAGCTATCGCTAGCTTGTATTTGTACTCTAGATTTGTGTATATGTGATCGGAGATTTGTTTGGCCATTTGGATATCCCTTGGCAGTCAGAGGAAGGGGCCTTTCAAAACCTGTTCATCGCTCTCTGTGTTGGTTGTTCTATGTGTTTATATTTATGTTTTTCGGTAATTTTTAAAGCATATGGTCATCATGCATTTCAAGTTCAGTTATGTCGAACATGGTTAAGTTCTGTGGCACGTATATCTCAAACATAACTAATATGTTATGTTCTATCGTCTTATTAAGTATTTTTCGACACTTACGCCCTTACAAAATCTATCTCACGTTCCGAGGTGCCATAGATTGTGTTTGGTTCTGGAGTCCGTGATTCGAGCCCACCTTTTTTGTTCGAGAGCTACACTTTTGAGGTCTCCATACTTGTATCTCCTTGTATATTGTATAGACGCTCCGTAGTGGTTTTGAGATGTTGATCCTGAATTCCGCTTTTGGATTGTCTTTGGAGATGTTTTGTTCGGATTTACGATGATGGTTTGTGTACCATCTTTACTTATGTTGTATATTCCGCATTTGGTTCAATGTGAGTTTTATTGATTGCGTGTGAAGTTTTGAGGCTTGCTAGGTTGCACATTTGTGATGTTTGTCGTGTGGTCTAGCATCGGTCACCGACCTTAGCGCGGATCGTGACAAAGTTGGTATCAGAGCCTAAGGTTGATTATGTTGTCTAGTTCGTCATTAAGTGTGTTTTGTTGTACCCTACGGAGCATAGGATATGTCGTGTTGTTGTCTTCTGCTTTCATTTGGCCTCTTAAGCGATGACTTGTTTTATAGGGAGGATATGCCTGTGACAAATTGAAGTAAAAAAAAAAGAAAAGAGATAAAAAAAAGAGATGCTACAGCATCCAATAATGTGGTTTCAGGTACACTCCCTATAGGCTTGTCAAGTGCTTGAGTCTTATTCGATTCAGGGTTGACACACTCGTTTACGTCACCCTAATTTGCGAGATTTCTTGATAATCCTCTTGTGTCGTTAGATGTGCCATTAGATGTTTGTACTCCTTTGAGTCATGTCATTCACGTGTATTTAGTACTTGCATCATGTGTGATTGTTGTGGATGGCCATGAAATATTGGCCGATTTGCATGTGTTGGACATGGAGGATTTCGATGTGATTTTGGGATGGATTGGCTTTCGTGTTATCATGCTACGGTGGATTGCTTTAGTAAGATTGTGAAGTTCAAGCCTAAGGGTGAGTCGGAATTTATGTTTCGGGGCGATGAGATGATGATTCCGCCAAGGCTCATTTCGTGTCTTAAGGCTTCCAGATTGTTACAGAAGGGTTGCGTTAGTTATCTGACTATTGTTAAAGAAGTTGATGTGGAAAAGGTGTCTGTTGATGATATTCCTGTTGCGAAAGAGTTTTCAGATGTTTTTCCAGATGAGTTGCTGGGTTTACCTCCAGAGAGGGAGATTGAGTTTTGTATTGAGCTGATGCCAGGAACTGAGCCAATTTCAATACCACCATATTATATGGAATCTGCCGAGTTAAAAGAGTTGAAGATTCAGTTGCAGGATTTGCTAGATAAAGAGTATATTCGGCCAAGTGTTTTACCGTGCGGTGCTCCGGTATTATTTGTTCGGAAGAAAGATAGGAGTTTGCGACTCTGCATTGATTATCGTCAACTGAATAAGGTAATGATCCGTAACCAGTATCCTCTTCCACGTATCGATGACTTGTTTGATCAGTTGCGAGATGCAAAGTGATTTTCGAAGATTGACTTAAGGTTAGGGTACCATCAGTTGAGGATCCGAAAGGAAGACGTGACCAAGACAGCGTTCAGAACTCGGTATGGATATTACGAATTCTTGGTTATGCCATTTGGTCTTACGAATGCTCCTGCCTACTTTATGGGTTTAATAAATTGGGTGTTTAAGCCATTCTTGGATCAGTTTGTGGTAGTCTTTATTGATCACATATTGGTTTATTCACGGACTGAGGAAGAACATGAAAGACATCTGCGATTGGTTTTGAAGACGTTGTTGGATAATGAGTTGTACGCCAAACTTTCTAAGTGTGAATTTTGGCTACAAAGTGTGGAATTCTTATGACATGTGATTTCGAAAGATGGAGTGTCAGTTGATCCTAAGAAGATCGAAGCTGTGGTGAATTGGCCGACTCCTACCAACGGTACGGAGATATGAAGTTTTCTCGGATTAGCTGGATATTACCGAAGGTTCGTAAAAGCCTTTTCTACTTTGGCAATTCCATTGACACGACTAACTTAGAAGAATGTGAAGTACGAGTGGACGGAGGATTATGAGAGAAGTTTTTGATAGTTGAAGTATTTGTTGACGAATGCTCCGATTTTGGCTTTACCGTCTACGAGTGGGAAGTACTCGATTTATTGCGATGCTTCTAGGATTGGCTTGGGATGTGTATTGATGCAGGAAAGGAATGTGATTGCATATGCCTCCAGACAGTTGAAGAAGCACGAGCATAATTATCCAGTGCATGACTTGAAAATGGGTGCCATTGATTTTGCGCTAAAGATTTGGAGACATTACTTATACGGTGAAAAGTTCGACATATTTACTAACCATAAGAGTTTGAAGTACATTTTTGATCAGAGGGATCTGTATATGAGACACAGGAGATGGATGGAGTTTTTGAAGGTTACGATTTTACTATCAACTATCATCCAGGTAAAGCTAACGTTGTGGCTGATGCTTTGAGTCGAAAGTCAGCGGGTAGCGTGGCACATTTGTTAGTGATGCGAAGGCCGTTGATTTCGAGCATACATGAGATAGTTGATCAAGGTTTAGAGTTTAGAGTTGACAATGATGCTTGATGGAAACGAGGCTATGTTGTTAGGTGAGTTACATCTGCAACCAACTATACGTGGTCGTGTCGTAGAACTTCAGCGAGATGATCCTGAGTTGACGAAGATGATGGAAAAGGTTGAGGAAGGTAAATTGCCTAAATTCTACCTCAGTTTAAATGGTGTTTTATACTTCGATACTCGGTTGGTTGTACCTGGTATCAGAGATGTAAGGAAGGACGTTATGGCTCAGGCACACGGGACTATTTATAGTATGCATCCGGGTTCTACTAAGATGTATCACGATATTAAGAGTCAGTATTGATGGAATGGTATGAAGAAGGATATCGGAGATTTTGTCGCTAGATGTTTGACATGTCAACAGGTCAAGGCTGAACACCAGCAACCTTTGGGTTTGTTACAACCGTTGGATATTCTGGAATGGAAGTGGAGCAAATTACGATGGATCTGTTAGTGGGTCTTCTGACTTTACCGCGAGGATTTGATTCAGTTTAGGTTGTCGTAGACAGATTGACGAAGTCAGTACATTTCCTACCGATCAAGAGTACGTATGATGCTACGAAGTTTGCTCAGTTGTTTATTGATCATATTGTTCGATTGCATGGGGTTCCTATTTTGATAGTCTCCGATCGAGGGACGCATTTCACATCTCGATTTTGGAAGAAATTCCAAGATGCCATGGGCACTCGTTTGGATTTGAGCACAGCGTCATCCTTAAACAGATGGACAGTCAGAGCAGACGATATAAATTCTCGAGGATATGATGCGACCATGTGTGATTGATTTCGGAGGTAGCTAGGAAGTTTATTTGTCACTGATGGAATTCTCGTACAACAACAGTTATCAGAGTAGTATTCGGATAGCACCATACGAAGCGTTGTATGGCAGAAAGTGTAGATCACCAGTGTACTGGGATGATGTTGGCGAGAAACAAAATGTGAGTCTTGAACTTTTGGATAATACGGTTGAGAAGATCAAAGTAATTCGAAAGAGACTTTTGACAGCACAGAGTAGACAGAAGTCATCTTCCGATAAGAGGAGAAAAGACATCAAATTTGAAGTGGGTTCAAGTGTTTTCCTCAAGGTCTCTCCGATGAACGGTGTTATGAGATTTAGAAAGAAGGGTAAGTTGAGTCCGAGATATGTGGGACCATTCGAGATCTTAGAGCGGGTTAGTCAAGTGGCCTATCGGTTGGCATTACCACCTATGTTCTCACATATTCATCCGGTATTCCATGTCTCCATGCTCAGGAGATATCTACATGACTCTTCACCTGTTTTAGATTAACCAAGTGTGGAATTCCGAGACGATCTCACCTATGACGAGCAACCTTTACGAATTATGGATAAACAAGTGAGAAAGTTAAGGACTAAGGAGTTATTATTCGTGAAAGTACAATGGCAGAACCATTCTCCGTCGGAAGCTACTTGGGGGTTAGAGGATGAGTTGCGAGGAAGGTTTCCGCACCTATTTGAATAACAAGTAAGTTCTTTGCTTCTCAAGTTTGTCGTAAGTAATTTGGGGACCGAATTTCTATAAGGAGGGGAGAATTATGATACTCGGGGAAATGATCGGTCGGCATGCGTTGAATTGAAGTGCTTACATTGGAAGAGTGATTTGAAATGTTCAAGGGTATGAATTGGTTACATTGAAGTCATAGTTCAACCCTTACATGCCTTAGAGAAATTTTTGGTTGAGAAGTTGTTGGCCAAGGCTCGGACACATTGACCTGCTTGTGGTAAAATGGCCATAACTTCCTCAATATGGGTCCAAAATGAGAAATTCCAACTGATTTGGAAACTAGGTACATTGAGGAACAAAAAGTCTTATGGCCAGTTTGTCAAAAAATGAAAGGAAGGTCGTCATGCTTCAGTTGCTTGCTTGAGAACGAATCTGATTGGACCATAGCTTTCTTATTTGCTTCTTAGATTAAGATGGAGAGGGGGTTTTCTTATGATTGGACCTCACCTACCTCTTCACATGGCTCAGAAAATATCTTGGAGAGTAGAGCACTTATCCTCTCAGTCACAAAACGAATTTTCAGAGAAAGAAGAGAGAGAAGGTTGAGAGGGCTGAAGGAGAGGGAAAGAAGTAGGTTGAAGAAGAATCAATTGGTAATCATAGATCCATTCCATTTTGGACTTTAGACCTGTAAAGAGAGTTGTAGAGGACGTTTATACATTTCTTTTGGTATATCATAGGAGGATTTTGGATTAGGGAATCAACGGGAAAGTTGTTTTGAATCTGGACGTCATTGAACAAGCACACAGTCTGGTAAGTGGACATAGACTACAAATTGGATTTGGGTGTTGTTAGACCGATTGTAGAGAAGTCTCTAAGCTTTCTAACGGTATATTACACTTGATTTTTGGATCAAGGAATCATTAGAAAATCGTTTTTGAACTGAAAGCAGCTGTTGAGGTACTCAGCTGAGCGACAGGAAGAAGATTGGCTTGGTAAGTATTTTTAGGCTCCAAATTTGAGTTGGGTGTTGTGAAAGCATTTGTAGAGGACTTCATGTGCTTTCCAGAAATATCTCTTATGTATGTTTTGGTCAAGGGAATTGGTCTGTACACTTTGTTGAATATCAGACTTGCTGGCTGAGTCTGTAGTTGCGCAATTTCAAAGAATTGAGCTTGATCTGATGAACTTTGAGAATCTGAGTTTGAGTATGGAATTCTGAGATGTCAAGTACATACAGGGGAAGTCATTTAAGGTGTTGTTTGTGGTGGATATGGTCTGAGTTTAAGTTATATGTGATATCGTTGAAGATGAAGTGGTTGTACGGTTCTTGTACCGTTGTTCCAGTGTTTTGAGTTGTTGGCAGCATTTGGTTTCAGAAGGTCAGAGGTTAATCTCGTTATTGTGATTTAGGTTTGTGAACAGAGTTTCTGCAAGGTGTGTGGGAGAAGGAGAATCAGTTTGAAGGTTGTGAGTGAAAGGCATCGGTTTCGAAATCGGTGATCATTGGGTCTTTGTTGAGTAAGTGGATAGACCATGACAAGTTTGGTTGTGTTCGTTATATGCATGTTTCCGATCTTGATTAATGTACGTCTCATGCATATGTTGTTGATTATGATATGAGATTGTGCATGTGTGATTCGTTTGAGAATATGTGATCGGTGTGTGATGGATGTGAGGTTTGTGAATAGCCGGCTAGATCGCTAGCTCGAGGCTGAGTTTGTATGATTGATATATCCATGTGAGATGGATTCTGGACCGTTGGGTCAAGTGTTTGATTCGATATATGTTTTTTGAGAGAAATGAACAGGCTTTCCTATACTAACGGGGGATGTTAGTCTATAAGCTCATAGGTCGGGGATATCGCTAGTTTACATTATAAGCTATCGCTAGCTTGTATTTGTACACTAGATTTGTGTTTGTGTGATCGGAGATTTGTTTGGCCATTTGGATATCCCTTGGCAGTCAGAGGAAGGGGCCTTTCAAAACCTATTCATCGCTCTCTGTGTTGGTTGTTCTATGTGTTTATATTTGTGTTTTTCGGTAGTTTGTAAAGCATATGGTCATCATGCATTTCAAGTTCAGTTATGTTGAACATGGTTAAGTTCTGTGGCACGTATATCTCAAAAATAACTAATATGTTATGTTCTATCATCTTACTAAGTGTTTCCGGACACTTACCCCCTTATAAAATCTATCTCAGGTTCTGAGGTGCCATAGATTGTGTTTGGTTCTGGAGTCCGTGATTCGAGCCCATCTCTTTAGTTCGAGGGCTACAGTTTTGAGGTCTCCAGACTTGTGTCTCCTTGTACATTGTATAGACGCTCCATAGTGGTTTTGAGATGTTGATCATGAATTCCGCTTTTGGATTGTCTTTGGAGATGTTTTGTTCGGATTTACGATGATGTTTTGTGTACCATCTTTACTTATGTTGTATATTCCGCATTTGGTTTAATGTGATTTTTATGGATTGCGTGTGAAGTTTTGAGACTTGCTAGGTTGCACATTTGTGATGTTTGTCGTGTGGTCTAGCGCCGGTCACCGACCTTAGCGCGGGTCGTGACACCACGCCATATTTGAGGATGAATATTTCGACTAAAGGATAATGATGAAAATAATGAATGACATTAAATTAGTAATTATATTGTATTAGATTTCTTTTAGTTTTCTATAAGTAGGACCTATGGTTTATTATTTTAGAGGGTTGATTAATTAATGAAAATTAAGATTATCATATATTCTTGTCGCTGTCTCGTATCTATTAGATCAAAGATTAAGACTTGATCATATTTTTTTGATATTCTTCAGAATCAACAGATTGACAATTCATATTACAAGTTATTAGTGCATCAAGAACTCGCATAAATTTATTACGAATTGACACAAATATCAACGTTAAAACACCCTTAGCCAGCTTCTTTAGTTTTATTGTAGGTTGAACCTCCTCGACTATATCATCTCATCTATGTCCCTAGCCATCCACATGACCCACATGGTCTCTCATTTAGATGAGTTTGCTATGTTTACCTTATTGAGATGCCCAACAACTCATTATGCAAGCACGAACCTGATTGAGACATGTTTCATACCTGTTACTTTGAGAACCAACCTAAATCCTACTAACTAACAATATTCCCCAACAATAGTAAGTACTTAGTATTAAATGATGAGTGTGTTTTGTGCATATTTTGATTATGTTTGGTTGTACTTTCATTCATTTTTTTGTCTTGTAGTGAGTTCTTTGCCTTGTGTTTGTGTTTGAGTTGTGGGATGGACTTATACCGAGTGATTATGTATTTTGTAGATGTTTGAAATGGTTCAAAAGTAATTAGAATGAGAGAACTAGAAGTGCAAGTGAAGGATAGCATCAGGGAGGAGGTTAGGTAGTCTGATGTATGCTAATGTGACAAAACACGCGAGTCCTAGTGGCCACCACGAACCCTTACACGTATAAAGATGTTCGAGGGCAAAGCGTACTACACGTGAGGCTTTTGCCAATCGTTAGCCAAACGAAGATTAGTTTTCCAGATTTCTCATTTAATGAGATCTTAATTTCATTTTGGACTTGGACAATTTTTAGCCTCTATTTTGGCTCAGGAATATTATGTTATGTTTTCTTATTTTTAGGTATTTTAACGAAGAAAAATTCTTCTAGATTTTTCTATCTTCTAGCTAGACATTTGGCTATATAAATGCTATTAGTCTTTAGATTTGAACATTAGTAATTCTCAATAATTTTTCGGACTTTGTTAATACAAATTTTGGGATTAATCAAAGTCATATTTTAATTAGCATTATGGTGGAGTCTTGCAAGGCTGGTTTGGAAGAATAAAATTTTCTATCTCTTTCTCTTATATTTATTGTTATCATGTTTTTCATTAATCTATTGTATTTTATGATTATGCGTTGAGAGTAGATTCTTTTGAATATGATACTCTAATTATGTGATTGATTATCTATGTTACGTTCTGATTCAAATATTATTCGTAGTATTTATTAATTAATAATTTTAGTTTTTAATCTAAATTAGTCAATTAAATTATGATTAGAATTAATGAGAGTAGATTAAGAGACATTTGGAAGAATTAATTAATATATTTTTAAGTATTAATGAGACATCATATTGAGAAATCATTATAATTAGAATTAGCTCAATTCTAGGTCTAAGTGATAAGTGATAGCATTAATGAATAATTACGTCTTTGCTATCTTAATTTTATTAACCTAATGGGCGAAAACGTTACATACATTAGTCAACCCCGAGTATTAGTTAAAATTTTATAAGAACCATAATCTTGACATAAGTAATTAATCCATAAGAGTATCATACTTGTTTATCTCGGTTTACATTATTATTTTAGTTTTACTATTGTTAAAACTACTACACTGCCGAATCAGGAAAAAATGGGGGTTATCGTATAACTTTGTACTGATTAAGTTCACAAGTTGGAGATAAGCGGACTCGAACTGCTGACATCCGTCATTGGGTAAATCATCGCCTATATGCCTCTCAATGATAAGAACGTGCATCCTGCTAAAAATGCAAAATTAATTATTTATATTTTATATTTTAATCCTTAGCTACGAACCTTATTGATTACTGTATTATTTGAGTCAATAATATTTTTTTCTTATTTTTTCATATATCATTAATTATATCACCTAAAAATGCCTAACGACATTAATCTCTAATTAACTATTGCCACTATGTAATCTTTCCATCTTCCGGCACCTCACCCTTTGTATTTTTCCCTTGGAATTTCCACGATTTCATTTGTATCATTTTCTTCTTTAGCCACCGATTAAGTTCATTTTAGCTAAAAAGGAAAAAGCATGTCCTTGGACCCTATAAAACATACTTTTTTTTATCCATATACCTTTTCTTTTCTTTTTATAAACTTTGTAGTTATATCTCTTGAATTGTATAAAATTAAATCTCTTTTGTAGACTATCTAACAGACAAAAAGTAAACGATAAAACCCTTTATGCATTGATAAGAAAGAGCAAATAAAATCCAACTTTTCTATAGCACGATAAAATAGATTTCATTAAAAACTAATCGCTTACGATTGATTCAGCATCCATGAGCAAACATTCAGCATAAAACACTAACTAGATTACAGCTCCATAATAATGGAAATTCTCGAATTCCAATTAGAAATTAATTTATAGTTTTATAAGTTAGTTTAAATTCAGATTTTTCTTAATATGATTGAATTTTTTATACATAAACCTACGGTTTTACATTCGCATCGAAGAAAACTATGTTTTAATACGTCAGCCATATATTTTTAGCTTCTTTTTGCTGAGTGAACTATATAGATCACACGGATGGTCACGGTCGTTCCGGCCTGTCCCTCTTGCCGGACACGAATCCATGAGCAAAAGAACTCCAAGATTTGGCCCTCGAAAGGAAAGAAAATAAGGTAGAAAAGAAAAATAATAATTAATATAAGTTCAAAATGTGGCAGGCTGGCAGCCGACATTCTTCAACAGTAAAACTTTGTCCATGGGATCTTTCTTATATGATATGCGAATTATTTGTCTGAGGGTTGCTATACAGTTCGATGGCTAATATCACATCTTTAGTCTTAAATGTAATTTGATCTAAGAAGATTCTAAAAACATACTACGAGAACGAGTTTGATCCGCAGACCGCAAACGATGCATCAAAACTACTTCAAGTATAGTTATAAATGGGTTGATTTGGTATGATTTCCGTGCGCATCAACTTTCAGTCCAACAACGTTTTTCATGTAAATTAAGTTTCAGACATTTTAATTGTCAAATTTTGATTCACCAAGTGATAAAATGGGCTGATTTTCTGCTCGCTGGATACCTACTACAAAGATGTAACAATATTAAAATTTCGTACTAAATTTTTTTCATTTTTTTTAATTTTGTCATTTTCAAAATTAAAGTCAATCAAAAATGTAATTGTATGTGAAATAATTTCGACCAGACAAGCAACTTGCACATAGTGGTTTGTTGCATCAGCATTGAGGAAAGGGAACTTTAGAAAGGGGGCATGAAAAAGAAAGATGTGTCTCAAGATAAGAACTCTTACTTCTCAATTCCTTCACCAGATTGCCAATTCCGACGTATTCCATTCCTTATCCACTCACCAAACTAATTGCCTTTTCCACGAGGTTTCGTTTCCGTACCTAAGTTATCTTTCGAATCTTCAATTTTCGTCCTACAGATGACAAGGTTACACATCGTTTTATTTTGTAGAAAATAACTTTAAATTTCCTCCATAGTCAGAATCATACCCCTATATCCGGCCGACGTTATTGACAATTGCCACCAAAATTTCTTGGTTAATAATGAGTGCCAACGAACTTGTCATCAGTTGTTTTTTAGGTAAAAAGACGTATTAATTATAACGGGGGCAAAACAGAAAAGTGAAACAAAGGAACCCAAAAACATTTAGCAAAACTCCTGCCTAAGCTATGAGTGAAAACTAAGATCGACCCTCTTAACCAAAGGCTGTACACTGAACCAATTGACGGCCGGCAAATCAAAAGTGGATAAGCTAGCAATTTACAATTAGATCAATCTCACGACCCGAAAAAGGAAGTGACAAATGCTGGGAATAAATATCCCTATGCACCAAACTTTTATTTCAACGAAAAAAAATCCTAATTCGAACATAATGTCATATATAGTATTTGTCTTAAAAACCAAAATACTAAAAGTTCATAACCACGTGATGATGGAATGCAGCGGAAAACTCTCTCTAACTCCGGTCCCGATCCTCGCTCGAATGATCTGAACACATACGACTGACGTGAGTTGAATAAACTTAGGGAGCGAAATTAATTTAAACATACTTTCATCGAAATCAAGCACTTAACACAAATCCCCTAACCAACTAACACTTAGCCAACTAGCGCTTAACCATCTAACATAATAACTCTGGAACAATGTCCTAGCCAACTACTCTCAACCAACTACTTAGCCAACTAATCATTCACTCGTAGATTTCATATCACATAACCCATACAAAACTTATCATAGATCTTATCACATCACTTAATCACACATATACAATCCCAAAGCATTGTCAAAACTAAATCGAATCCAACTCATAATCAATCATCAAATCACGAAAACAAATCTGAGTCAAAACCATCAAAGCACACAGATTCAATTTCAATTTCAGAATCAAATCCAAATCAAGACAATTCAAAATTCAGTAATTCCGGATTCAAATTCAATTTTAGAATCAAATCTAAATCCGAGTTTCCAATGTTTGCATGTGTTCAGGCCTAAATCAAAATCTGATTTTTGTCAAAATCCGATTTTAGACAAATTCAAAATGAAAATTCCACTGTTCTTGCCTATGAAATTGATTCGTCCCTTTCTCTAGTTAGAAACCTCTCTGTTAGTTGATCTTCCCCTCGACCCTAGTGGGGCATAAAAATAATTTCGAATTTATTTAAGGATGAACAACCGATCATCAATTTGAATCTAACGAGGGAGGACAGCATGAATGACTTATCCTCTTCGTGCTGGGATTGTTGGGTGGTTTCGTTCTCGGTTACGTGGTGCTCCACACTTTCACAAATAGAAGGAAATTATGATGAAACTAAGTGATATCTATTTATATGTCTAACAGAAACCCTAAAATTTGCCCCCTAACCAAAATCCATAGTAATTTACCCTTTGGTTCATATACTTTTACAAATCATGTCAAATAGGTCTTTAAGTTTATACCCTTAAATTCACGATTCTTACAATCAACATGCAGAAATCTCAAACTATTGAACTCTAATAGAGTCTCACTCCTTATTACTAATATCTTTCAAGATTTTAGAAAAAAAAAGTCATTTGCGAATGTGTTAGTAAATAGAATGATTAATAAATTCACGGTCGCATTGTTTCTCGTCAAAGATCATCCGGTTACAATAAATCTAAACATACTAAATGATATCACCAAAAGTCAAATACCAAATTTTCTCACACATACCATCATTAGTGAGCTACTCCAATTCGTAAAATTGGCTATTTATATTGAACTAGTGGATCCACTTTGTTTTTTTTTTTTGCAATGTCTCAAAATTAGTCCAAGAAATTGCAAAAGTAATTGAAATAAAATCCAAGATTTGACCAATTATTTTTACAAAGCAGCATGAATTATTAAGATTATTTTGTCCTCATTCATACACGCGTAAACAATTTCTAAGAAAGTCATTCATCTTGAAATTACCATAAGCCAAATCATTTAGAGCATTTTTGTTCTTGACACTTCTAGGATGTTATATTCATCTATCTTTAAATGTGCAATATTCTAGTTGCATTTTTTGATACAATCTTAAGATCTCTCATTTTTAGGTGTGGGATTGATTCGTTCATGTTTTCTTTCACCTAAATATTTGCCAAGAGCCACTTACGGTTCGTGAACTCTCAAACCAGATATCCCGCCTTGTTCTCTAGGTCTCGTACATCACATGCTTACCAACTTCATCTTGATTAGTTCTTGAACCATCCCTTACTGGTACATGTCATGTTCTGATACCATTTGTAATATACTGGTACATGCCAAGAATCACTCACACCTACCTTGAAAAATTTCTAGTACCCATCCTTCAAATATTTTAGGCCATGTTTGCTTAATTTTGGATTTCACTTATGATTTTGTTCGAAAAAAAACACACTTTGTTGATACTGATAGTACAATCAAATAATTTAAATAATTTTTTACATATCAAACATTTCTCCACATATCCAAATTGATGCAGCGTAGAAGGGGTAGGCACAAATTTCGTTGATCATTGCAACCCTCAAGATACCGGATAGTGCCTCTCGAATTTGTCGGAAATAAACTAACGAGAAATTCGGAAATGATGAACAATTTTCTCAAGAATTTTATTTCTTCCAGTCCCTCATTACAATGATGTGGGGTCTTTTATATAGGCCATGAAAGGCTACAATCGACAACGGACATGAAAAAATTGAAGAGACTTGAGTACTAAGTGAAGAGACTTGAACATCAATATTGGTAGTGAAGGGAGTTGATGAATTTGCCGAAAGACCAGATTTGGTCACGTCTCTTGGTGGTCACACCTTTTGCAACATTATTGATGAATTCTGTCGAAAGAAGAAGATAAATTTGGTTACGACTCTATACTCCTTCTACTTTGTAGTCACACCTCCTGCATCACAAAGTATTAGAGTGTCGGGTCACAATATGAGAATTCAAAGAGTCAAATACAAATCAACTTTTTTAGCCCAAAAAAATACTGTTAAATTATTATTTCAAGTTTCACCTATAAACGTGTTACAGCAGAAAACTATTTTGTGAATCTGCTAAACCAATTTTGATTTAGCATAGAAGAAGGTCAGAATTAGGTCAGAAGATATGGCATCTCATATTTTTCTAATTAGGTTGATACTAAGTTAGTTTCTCCTATATTAAACATGGCCTAGGGTTTTCTATATATTGACAGTTTAAACATGAAAAAAAACACTCACAAAAAAATACTAAACATTTATTTTAACTTCATAGCTTTTATCTTAGCTTGGCTTAATTTTATATTTTATATAGCTTTTACGATTTCTGTTTTTATCTTTTCGTTCTCCTTTATAATTTTAATAAAGTTCTTGCTCTTCTACTAATTTCTTTTTGATGAGTGTCAAAAACACTCATTATTGGTACCTTTTTATTATACCGTTCTTAGTGTTTTAGGTTGATTTAGTTATGTTTTAGTTGTCTTAGTGTTAGTTTTCGTTCATTGTGTGTTTATATTGAGTTTATCGTTTTTTATTAAGTTTGTTTGTTTTGAGGAGCATATTCGAGGAGAAGTGAAGGATGATCGAGCGCACACGCAAAGCCACGGACGAGAGGGAAGTCACGAAGCCAAGGAATGCAATGCACGGTCTTCTGGTGCACGCCAATCCTCTATGGCGCACGCCATGTAGCCGTTGCTTGAACGACAGATCATTCAGACGACCATTTTCACTCGGAGAAGAAATATCGCAAAGGCTGGCACACTCCAGGTGCACATGGCGCACGCCAGACCAGACGGACAGAAGTAAAATAAAGCTGAGTATTGGACAAACAAAATGGTGAAGCGACAAGGGCGGTTTAAACTTTGTGAAGGCAAGAGACAAGTTTGGCAGGCACTTTTAGGATATTTTTAGGTTGGATAAGTTGTTAGATAAGTTAGATTAGATATTTAATTTACTATTCCTTTAGTTAGTTAGTATATTAGGTAGTTTTTGTCTTAAAAACTAAGTGTGGCACAATTGTGACAAAAGTGAGATTGTGTCCACAAAACCAGATGTAAATATTTACTTTTACTTAGAATAACGTGGACTTGAAGAGTGGAGTTTTGAATCTTGATAAGTTTCAATTCCTTTCTCTCTTTTGTATATGTTTATGTTTATTATGTTGAATATAAGTATGTTTGAGTAGTTGTATGAGTTTGGTGCCTTGTTACCTCTGATGTAGCCCTTGATAAGAGTTGTGTATGTTCTTGTATGTGTTCTTATCAACGTACTTGATCCTATTGCTTAGACTTGCTTGATCATCAAGCCTTAGTAGCTAGTCAAAACTTGAGACTGAAAAGAGATAGAATTGATGGATAGGTTGATTCGATGATTAGTACTCTTGCTAGGAGAGAAATCTCCTTGGTGACCTACTGATTGTTCTTGGAGTAGAGCTTATAGTTGATGCTTAACTTAGTTTAGTTGGTTAGTGGGGTCAAAAGAATATATCTGATCTTCTAAGCTAGGTTAAGTAGCAATTTAGACTCATCGTGCACGAAAGTGTGGTTGAGGTTGCCTTTGATTCACTCGGACCACATCACATACACTCAGACCCCTCTTTATCTTATGGTTATGTTGTTGGTTTAGGCACCTTGCTCATTATTAGCTTATAAATTGTTAGTATTTTGTTTTATAAATAAACTTTGCTTATGTTAGTTGTTATGATCTTTATTTCCAATCTTTAAAGTTTATAATTCAAGTGTTCAATAACAAATTTCATAATCTGATCCTAGTTAAGTAAGTAAACCTTAGAGTAGGCCTAACAACTCAATCTCTATGGATCGACAACCCTACTTACTCTTATTTGCAAATTGTTGCAACTCTGGTGCTAAACTGGCACACGTCACCCTTGTTGGCGCGCGTCAGGTTTGTTAGTCCTTGAAGTTTTAGCACGCCAGGTGTTGTTGGTGTGTGCCAGAGCTTCGGGCAGGTCTAAGGGTGGCACACGCCACCCATTTCTGGCGCACACCAGTAAGACCAAACAGATGATCGATCGTCTATTATTAGGCAGAATTATGGTAGAAGGTTCATGATGTTGTTCGTGCATTTGAGCTGTAGAACAAATTGGCGCCGTTACCGGGAATTGAGATCTTAGACTCTTAATTCGGTTTACGAACTCGGATCAGTATATATATTAGTATATTATTATTTTTAGTTTATCTTATTTTATTTTATTTTTCATTATTTTTTGTTTACTTCTTGACTAAGTAACTTATCTTGCTTGATAAGTTACATGCATGTCATTAACCCATTCAAACCAATATTTCTCCATTGGAGATTGAAGAAGAAATAACGTGGTTAGAAAGATCATTACGTAGGGAGAGATGAGAAAAAGAAAGAATGGACCAAAGGCAAGAGGGTCAAGGGGCTGGAGTACATGTCCTTAGACATTCTCTAATAGACCATGGGAGACCGACATACGAAGGAGCAAAAACTGGAATCCAACGGCCAGCTGTTAAAGCTAATCACTTCAAAATTAAGCCGGCCATGATTCATATGCTTCAAGCTTCGAGTCAATTCTATGGTTTACCTAACGAAGATTCCAATGAACACCTGGGGAACTTCATGAAATTAGCTGATAATTTTAAGTATCCTGGAGCATCAGATGATGCCGTTAAGATTAGAATGTTTCCTTATACGTTAAAGAATAAGGCTAAACTTTGGTACAAACAACTTAAGGGTACTTTACTAACCACATAGGAGCAATTAGCAAATACTTTCCTTGACAAATATTTCCCCTACTCAAACACTAACAAGCTCATGAAGGAGATTACAAACTTTAAACAATATGAAGGAGAGTCTTTGAGTGAAACTTGGGAGAGATTTAAGGAATTGCAATGAAAATGCCCGCACCATGGTTTGTCTGAGGAGTCTCTTCTTAAGACTTTTTATTTTAGCCTGTCGCCAACAACTATGGGAAATGTTGATTCAGCATCCAATGGAAATTTTTTGAGAAAGGAAAGGGATGAAGCCTACCATATTCTAGAAGAGCTGGCAGCGACCAATAGGATAATCACAAATGAGAGAAAAAGATAACCCGTTAGAGAGTTAAGGGAGGTAACTGAGCGAAGTGAGAGAAGAGGAATGATAGACTTAGATGCTTCCTCGTCTTTTCAAGTGCAACTTGACTTGATGGCAAAGCAGTTGTGTAATTTGACCCTAAACAAGGTTGATGCTATTACTTTACAACAACATTGCGAAGCCTGTGGCAACTCTGGCCATGAAATTAGTCAATGTGCGATGATTAACCAACCTTTAGAACAGCTCAACTTTGTTAGTGGTCAAGGACAAGGAGAAAACCGAATAGATAACAACCCTTATTCCTCAACTTACAATCCTGGTTGGAGAAACCACCCTAACTTCTCATGGAAAGATAGAAACAATGAAGATAGTATGGCAATCATTCCTGATAAAGGAATGCCACTACGTGTCTCGCAACAAGGACCACCACTTGGTTTTCAACCACATGGTTTCTTGGAAGAAAGAATGATGGCCCTTGAGGAGAGATTTGACGAGGTTGAGAAGTTCATCCAATAAATTGGAGACTCATCCAACAACCAAAGTCAAATCTTGAAGGCATTAGCGGCTCAGGAAACAAGGCATAACAACTTAAAACAGTTTCTTAAAGAGCAAGCTACTACCATGCGTAACATGGAAGTACAACTTGGGGAAATTGCAAAGACAAATGCATATAGAGCATCTGGCTCTCTCCTAAGTTCTACTGAAGCAAATCCTCAAGGCCAAGTTAATGCAATCACCCTAAGAAGTGGGAAAGAGTTAGCTTCTCAAAAAGTCAAAGAGAAGGCTAAGGAGAGTGATGTGGTGAGTCCAGAAAAAGATAGGGAGAAAGAAATTCTGAAGGATAAGGACCCGCAAGAAGAATTTGTGGAGGAGGAAGAAGTTTACATACCATCACCACCGATGGTACCCATTCTACCTTATCTTCAGAGGGTAAAAAGAAAGTCTGGAATGGATGAAAAATTTCTCCGATTCATGGAGAAAATGAAGAATATTCAGATTAGCATCTCTTTTCTAGAAATGTTAGATCAAGTCCCACACTATGCCAAATTTCTAAAGGAACTCGTCACCAAGAAGAGGAAATGGGAGGATGGAGAGACAATTACCCTTAATGCTAGTTGTAACTCTCTAATCTCAAAGAATCTTCCAATGAAGCTAAAAGATCTGGGAAGTTTTACAATTCCCTACTTCATTGGTGAAACTGAGTTTCCTAAATGTCTTTATAATTTAGGCGCAAGTATCAACTTGATATCTTTGACTACATTTCAAAAACTAGGTTTGTGTGAAGTTAAACCAACTTCTATGCTTCTTCAGTTGGCAGACCAAATAATTAAGAAACCATTCGGTGTGGTTGAGGATGTCCTGGTTAAGATTGACAAATTCATCTTTCCAGTTGACTTTGTGGTTCTGGATTTCTTGGAGGACAAAACTATCCACTAATTTATGACAGACCATTCCTCAACACTACACATGCATTGGTGGATGTGCATAATGGAAAACTGGTGCTTAGAATTGGAGACGAGCAGGTTGAGTTTAACATAACAAGTATTATGCGCCATCCACTTGATGAAGGAATGTGCATGAAAATTGATGTTGTAGATGAGTGTATCCTCAAGTTCTGCAAGGAGAACATCTCTAGGACCAAGGATAAAAATCTAGAGAGGGTCACAGAGGATTTTGTGGAAGAAGTCGAGGAGAGGATTGATAAGAATGGTCTACTTAAGGAGCTCAAAATTCACTTAAAATATCAAACTCTACCATCTATTGTAAAGGCTCCTTCCTTAGAACTGAAAGAGCTACCCTCGCATCTGAGATATGCTTTCTTAATAGATGGAGGGAGATTACCGATTATTATATCGAATAAGCTCACTAAGGAAGAAGAAGAGAAAGTGCTCACAATTGTGAACAAATGGATTAAAGCCATTTCCTGGCAAATATCCGATATCAAGGGTATAAGCCCTGAAATTATGATGTACCACATTCACATGGAGGATGGAGTGAGGCCAAGAGTAGACTGACAAAAGAGATTAAATCCTAGCATGAAGAAGGTTGCAAAGATGGAAGTGATTAAACTCCTTGAAGCCGGAATCATTTATCCTATTTCGGATAGCGAGTGGGTTAGCCCTATACATTGTGTTTCCAAAAAAAGGGGAATGACAGTTATGATAAACGAAGAAGGAGAACTCATTCTGATAAGAACTGTAACCGGCTGGAGAGTGTGCATTGATTATCGAAAATTAAATGACGCTACACGTAAAGATCACTTTCCACTTCCATTTATAGATCAAATGTTAGAAAGGATAGCGAGGTATTCTTATTATTGCTTTTTGGACAGTTACTCTGGGTACAACCAAATTGCAATATACCCCAGAGATTAAGAGAAGACGTCATTCACCTGTCCCTTCAGTATTTTTGCATATCGTATAATGCCTTTTGGATTATGTTGTGTCCCAGCAACATTTCAACATTGCATGAAGTCTATCTTTTGGGAGATGAACGAGAAGATTATGGAAATCTTCATGGATGACTTCTCTGTATTTGGAGACTCATTTGATCATTGTCTTGACAACCTAGACAAAGTATTGAAGAGATGTGAGGAAAAGAACCTTGTGCTCAATTGGAAAAAATGCCATTTTATGGTAGACGAAGGAATAGTCATTAGGAACAAGATTTCTAGAGCTGGTATGAAAGTAGATAGAGCTAAAACTTAAGCGATAGAGAAAATGGATGCACCAACCACCGTTAAAGAAGTTAGAGCATTTCTGGGTCATGCCAAATTTTACAGAAGATTCATCAAGAACTTCTCTCGCAAAGCCTCTAATAAATTTACTGGTTAAGGATGTATCCCTTAACTTCGATGAGCACTGCCTTAAGGCATTTGATGCTCTCAAGAAAGCTCGTATCATAGCTCTAGTGATTTCATCACTAGACTGAAAACTTCCATTCAAATGATGTGTGATGCGAGTGATCTAGCTTTGGGTTGTGTGCTTGGACAGAAGAAAGAGGGAAAGCTCCATGTCATCTACTATGCTAGTAAAGTATTGGCAGGAGCTCAACTCAATTGTATAACCACAGAGAAACCTCGCTAGATGGAGCTAGATTTTGTTACTTCAAGAATTTAACTTGTCCATTAAGGACAAGAAAGGAGCAGAAAATATTGTTGCTGATCATCTATCTAGACTAAAGAAAAGCGACGGGATGGAGATTGAAGGGATTATACAAGAGAGTTTCCGGATAAACTCTAATGACAATGAGTAGAGTAGAAGCTCCCTGGTATGCAGATTATGCCAACTTTTTAGTTGGAGGTATTATTTCGACAGATCTGAGTTATCCACAAAGAAAGAAATTTCTACAGGATATTCAGATGTATGTTTGGGACGATCCTTACCTTTTCAAGAGGTGTAGTGATGGGGTTCTTCGACGTTGCATTGCTAGTTGGGAAGTAGCAAATATTTTAGAGCAATGCTATAACACTCCCTACTCAGGTTATTATAGAGCTTCAAAAACTGCATCTCGAGTCTTTGAATGCAGTTTCTATTGGCTTTTCATCTTTAAGGATGCACGTAGTTATGTTGAGCAGTGTGACCGCTGCCAAAAAATGGGAAATATCTCAAAGAGGAATGAGATACCGTTATCTGGAATTTTAGAGATTGAGCTTTTTGATGTTTGGGGATTGGGCTTCATGGGTCCTTTCCCAACATCATATGGCAACAAGTATATCTTGGTAGGAGTATACTATATTTTAAAGTGGGTAGAAGCTTTGGCATCACCAACAAATGATGCTAGAGTAGTTATCCAATTTCTGAAAAAGCTCTTTTCGAGATTTGGAGTGCAACGAGCAATAATCAGTAATGGTGGGTCACATTTCTACAACAGACAATTTGAAGTCCTGCTTAAGAAATATGGGGTGACACACAAGGTGGCAACACCTTATCATCCCCAAACTAGCAGACAAATTGAGCTATCAAATCGAGAGCTTAAGAAAATCTTGGAAAAGATGGTCGGAACAGCAAGGAAGGATTGGTTGAACAAGCTCGATAATGCCTTATGGGCTTATCGTATGGCATTTAGGACACCTATAGGAATGTCGTCGTATAAGCTTGTTTATGGCAAAGTATGCCATCTCCCAGTATAGCTTGAGCATCGTGCATTTTGGGCCATTAAAACCCTTAATTACGATTACAAAAAGGTCGGACAATGCAGAATCCTCCAACTTGAAGAGTTGAATGAAATGCAGGACTTGGCATTCGAAAGCTCGAGGCTTTACAAGGAAAGGACCAAGATAAGACATGATGCCCTTATCATCAAGAAAGATTTTAAGGAGGGGTAGCATGTTCTTCTCTATAACTCGCGACTAAGACTCTTCCTGGGGAAGCTCAAATCCAAGTAGAGCGACTCGTACCTAATTGTTAAAGTGTTACCTTTTGGAGCACTTGATTTGAAAAATAGCGACGAGATAGTCTTTCGAGTCAACGGCCAATGATGCAAAATTTACATTGGAGGGGGCGATATTAATCGAGATGTGGAGGTGTAATCGATTTATATGTCATCCAATGTGTGAACATTTGAAACAAAGTAAGGCTCTTTTACCTGCAGAGAATAAAGAACATGATGTTTTGCGTTAAATATCTTTATTTAGTTAGTGTCTTAGTTACTAGGAAGATCCGATTGACATTTGTCTCATCATTCTCATCATTTACCCAGACTTTCCAAGGTTTAAAATGAAGTTTGCAATGGTGGATGCTGCAAGATCTAGTTGGATTCCACGCAGAGACAGGAGGAAGTGCCAAAGAAACCCTTCGCCTTCTCCTCCTGGATCGCCATCACCAAAGATCTGCGGCCGCTACAATACTCTCTTTGCAATCTTTAACGATTGGGAGAGAGAGAGGTATCAAAGATTCTCATGCCTCAGTGCCCTTAGTCATTTTACGATTGATTGGAATGATATGAAGAAACTAGGGGTAGATAGATAGCTGAGGTCTGCGTTTAGGAAATTAGGATGGAGATATTTTGAGAACAGAGAGATTATGGCTAGGCAAGAATTAGTGTTAGAGTTCTATTGCACGTTGCAGGTTGCGGCTAACAGATGATCATTTACTACACGTGTATTTGACACTGATTTTAGCATGGATGAGGTTAAGTTCAACAACCTTTTCAGCCTTAAGGCTGGACCAGGTACTTTAGACTTCTCTCCCACTAGTCAGACTCATCGGGGCATGGTACAAGATTATAGGGTTTAAGTGATACGAGTTAGAGAGGGTGCCTAATGTAGTGATTAGAGAACCATATCTAGGCATCCTTCTTCGCTTTATGACTCTAACCATTAGTGGTCAATGGAAAGAGTCTAAAGTCTTCCGATCTTAGCTCTATTCCATAGATAGCCTACACCATGATGTTCCCTTTAGCACCTTTGCCATGATCATCGACTGCCTTGCTAGATCCATTAGCAATAGGGAACCTAGGTATCTGTACTTAGGTCATATTCTTTCTTGCATTGCACGTCACCATTTTTCGAGACAATTTGCAGATTTCCGTGGAATGATTTTGGAGCCAGCGCCACTCGGCATCGAGAAGCTCCACATGAGCAAGCTGATCAAAAAGACGATGATCGATGGAGAGGAAGTCGTCGAGTATAAGCAAGAAACACGATTTGCACGGATCTATTTTTGTCTAGAATGGATGAGACTTCGAACCCACGAATTGGACCAGCAAGAACCTCAGCAAAAGAGCCTCAACCCGAGCCACGAACAATCTGAGAACTCCAAGTCACATCATATCACGCCACAAACGAGGATGGCAAACTCGTTTGATAAGTGAAAGATTCGTTTAACCTAAACGTCATACTAGCTTAGGCAAGAACAAGCTGAGTTAAACTCACAAAGTCAAGAGACTTAATTTTATTCAATTCGAATGTAGGGTGTCTTAAAACACTTGTCCAAGCCTCTATTTATAGGCTGGATGTTCTCAAAAACGTCCTAAATAATAAACTCCTAAATAAGCTAAGACAAACTCCTAAATAAGCTAAAAGTAATCTGCCTAAAGCTTTCTCCTAATCTAGCTGAAACTTGTACCCCAAGACAAGGAGATTCTGGCCTCTTTATTCAACTAAATAGGAACTAAATAATATAAATAAAGATACTAGAAGCTTGCTAAAATATCACGTCCCATTCAGATTAAGCATGGACAAAATAGGACGAACTT
>SOPF01027386.1:0-13865 GCA_012979155.1 Hypericum perforatum
TCTAGTTCCACAAATTGGCACCGATACATCTCCGAAATGTGATACCAATTCGGCTCTGAAATGTCACATCAGTCCATCTCCGAAAGTTGACATCGATCCGGCTCTACAAATTGACACCCGTCCAGCCCTAAACAGACCTATTGTGTGCGCGACCAAAGTGTCCGTGAACCGGACTACTTCAATCTTCAATCGGACCTTTGAAACGACTTAAATCTCGCCCCCGAAATAACACACCTTAGATAATTTAAGCCTTCAACATATATAAAAAAAAGTCTTGGTTTGATCCGGTAGATTAGATAGATTCCAAAAACGAAAAATTCCGGTTAGCTTTCTAGTCCGTCTTTAAAAATATTGGTCAAATCCCAATGAAATTCATTATTTTTATTGTTGTTGAGGCATAAATTTGTTAACAAATATTTAAGAATAATGTATTTTAAAGATTAGATTAAACAAGAATTCTCTGCGCCGTGAAAATCAATTAAAAAGCTTAAATTCCAACTTGTTTTCCTCAAATACGGCTGAAATGTAACCAATTAACATCCAACTCCCGGAAACATCGGTACTTGCTAGTTTAAGTCTTCTTTTAAAAGACCAAGACGAGAGTCTTCGTGACACAAGAACAGCAACTTCCTTTTCCAAAAGAACCTTGGACTGTAGGACCCACCTCCCAAGTTTCCCAACAAAACCTACAATATATAAATAGTTAAATACCGAGTAACCGCTTGTCTTCTCTCTTCCTCTCTCCGGGACCCAGTTCCCTTCGCTCATTCTACAAACAGTCCTCCACACTCTTAACTCCGAACTCAGAAGTTGGTTCTCCCATTTAAAAGGCCTCCGTTCTGGGTACGTACACCTTCTCCTCTTCAACCTAACATCTTTTACCCAATTGGGTACTCAAAAGATGGAATCTTTCTTCAGAATTGGGGTCCAAAGTTTCCCAAAGACTCCAACTTTTTAACCCTCCTTAATTTAAGGAAAGAAGACACAAGAAAATATTGAAAATTTTGGGAAATTTTAATTAAACACCAATGGAACTGGTACCAACCAAACAATGACAATTGAACATGCGTTGTATGGTCTAAACCTTTTTTATAAGAAAAACAAATTGACGCAAAAGTTAACAATTGGCTTGAGAATTTTTGTTTATTTGTTCAGCAATTTTTAAGGGATGAAATGTAGAAAAGAACAGAGCTTCGCTGTCAAACTTGTCCTCTTGCCATGTGATTCACATCAGAATTCCCTTCCATTATTAAAATATCTCAAAATTTTGATTTTGGTTTTTTTGTTTACCAGCAAATTTGGGGTTTTCTTTTATTTGGTGTTGTTATTTGGCTGGGAGGTTTCCCTTGTTTCCCATTAATGTAAAAAGTGTTGTTTGAACAAATCTTAGAATCTCTAGAGTTCTCTTTTGCTTGTGCTTTTTTAATTCATTAAAGAGAGGAATTGCTGATTTGCTCCCTTTTCCTTTTGACAAGAATCACTTGCTTCAAATTTGTGAATTCAGTGTGTTCCTGTTTCCTTGAGGGGAGCTCATAGCCTAAACAATGGCATCAGGTATGGAGTAGAGTAATTGTTCATGCATTTCTCTTGTTGAAATTAGGATGAGTCAGTTTGCTTCTATTCGACAACAACTGACAGTTTTAGGCAGAGAAAACATGTCGTGGTACGAGCTTCCCTGTTTCGCAAGTTGCACGAAGCGTGGTGGACCTCGGAGGCTTCTTGCCTCTTTGTCCTCGTGTCTTTTTTTATAAAATTACTCAATGTAAATAAGCTTGTTCTTATTTCTTGGCTGAATAAATCCTAGGCATCCTATAGTCAAATGATTACAACAGAATAGGCGCTACCTAATAGGACTCAATTACTGAATTGGAAAATACGAAATATGGAATGAAAATACTAAAAGGAGACACTACTAATGTGGATAGGGAATACCAATTAAAGCTCCTAATCAGACTAGACTCCAATACAATATGTAACATGTTTGACTAGCACGAACCTAAATGTTTTCGAAGCTCTGCTTGGTATTTGTATGTTTTGCTTATTCTGTTTCACTTTTCGTATGTGTTGAGTTTAGTGTTCCCGCTTGTTCATCTCTTTGATGAAGTTTCTGTGTATATTTCTTCAATGTGGATTATGTTACTTATCGAATATCAGAAACAGCTATCAATTAATTGTATTTTGATATTCTATGCCACCATTTGCAGTGTTCTTAACTATTATTGGGCTGTCTTTACAGGTTTGAAACCAGATGATAAACCTGTTCCTAATAAGCTGGCCGAGCACCCCTTGGTAGGTCACATCTCTATTGAGGTTTTTGTATCTCTTTACGCTAGTGGTTGATATAAGTTTGAAGGAAGCAGTCATTATTCTGGATATAAGTTTTCGGTTGCTTGACACAGGAATCACTGGTGATGTTATTGGGCAATAGGCTTGGCATGCCTAAATTTTTGTGACTGTTATATTACTTAAAACTAATACTTGAAAAAAATTTGTTAGAATCATCGTTATATTTGTTATTACAATATTTCTCATCTAAGAGGATTAGAAAATTGAGAACTCTGTTAAAACAGAACACAAGGGAGCAGCCAGGTGACGTATTCCTCGGTAATTTCTTTGATGATGAGCTGTGCTGTTAAATAATCTGTATAGCAAAGCTATACCAGTATTGTGTATCAGAAATTAGGATTGCCGGTCAACTTCGCTACGCTTCACAATATTGTCAATTTATAGCAGAAATAGTGGAAATTATGGACGTTGTTGTTATTAGGCTACTAATGTAGTTAGCAATCCATAAAAGACCCCGACTACAGACCAGGAAGTATAATTATGGTAGGCCTTAGTTGACAAGGATTTAAGCATACTAAGGAAATATCCTATTAACTATTTACCTGTTCAGATGTCTATTACACTGTTTAGTCACCCACCTTCATCTCAGGTTATTAACGAGTAGAAGTTTAGTTTTGAATGAGGTTTTGGAATAGGTTTCATTAAGCCATTTCAACTCCTGTCACTGGCTTTTTGACCACCTTGCTAGTTATACATTTCTGAACTCTCCGCTTGTCTCCTATTATCTTTGTTTTCCTTATCATATCTTAACATTCCAACTTTAGGCTGGCGAAAGCAATGGAACACAATCTAATTCAGCAGTCTCCATTTCTTCTTCGAGGGGATCTATGTTTAGAACTCAACTGGGAGTAGATTCCACTTATCTACCAAAAGACGAGTCTCGTGAAGAGACCACGGGAAAGCATGCCAAGATTAATAGTCCAACCACTTCTAGTCCTGATTCCAGTTACTCAGGTAACAGACTAACAGTCTGAATTTTTTTTTTCTTATTGTAGTTCCTAATTGATTCTTCATTGTAATATCCTGTTTATCTAGTTGTTGTCTTCGATTTATCAGAAATATGTTTCTGATCTTTTTCTTTGAGTTAGTCATGGTGTTTGCTTTGTTGGTTTTGAAAATTTCTTTTTTAAATAACATAAACATTGAATTGAAGGGCTTGAATTAGAGTAGCATCTGTTTGAAAGATGAATGATCTATCTGCTAGCGATAATGTTTGGCAGGTTATGGTGGTACCGTTAGGCAATCGAATGATCATGGACATTTTCGAGCTCATCGTTCTTGCATGGTATCTTGTTCTCTTTGCTTAAAAAGTTCCAAATTAGTAGTTTTTATTGTGCTCCTTTATAAAAAGTTCGCTTAATGTATTGCCAACAATTTCTTTCCAACCCAATAACAACCTTATTATACTTCCTCTGGATATCTTCAGCGTCCTGTGTCGTGCGGATCAGAAACCGTACCTCGTTATTCGTGGAACTCCCCTCATGTCAGTGATGTGCCAAGTGGAAAAGCCAGTTTGAGAGATGGAAAATGTTCGTCTAATTTGTATTCTGCAAACTCCAACGGCACACACTCTACTAAACCTTTTGGAAGCTTCATGAGCAGATCTTCCAACTCGACAAGTTCACAACCTCTCTACCCCGCGAGAAAGGTGTGTATCACTTGGAGTTTCCTTTCCATCAATTAATGTCCATTGATAAAAAATAGAATTTTCGGTTCAAGGACATGATGTATGCTTCAATTGCTGAAAAGTCTGTTGTTATTCATTTAGCTTTTAGTAGGTCACAGATTGGTCCATGTTACATTACCATGCAGGTATCCGGGACTGGTTTTGATTACATGGCAGGACTTCCGACGGGATACCGTCCTGCCAGAAATTCTCCTCACTTTAGTGACCACAAAGAAGTCCAATATCCATGTAAAAGCCAGATAGGCTATAGACCGCAAGGAAGTTCATGGACTGGAGGTTCGGGGAGGGGTTCTTCGAGTAGAAATAATGACTGTGAAACCGCTACTGAATTAGTTCGTGGACCTAGGGCTTTGAACAAGGGTGATTCTCTGGATTCCGTCGCTAAGGTGCAAGACATCGGGTTTGCGCTACGGAAGGACCAGTATAACCTACCAGATTTTAAGATTGAATTAATAAATGCCAAGTTCTATGTAATAAAGTCGTACAGTGAAGATGATGTCCATAAAAGCATGAAATACAGCGTGTGGTCAAGTACTCCGCACGGCAATAAAAAGCTCGATGCAGCTTTTCGGGATGCAGAAGAGAGAACCAATGAGAACGGCATCAATTGCCCTGTCTTTTTATTCTTCTCGGTGAGTTAAAAGTATTGAAATTTTGACTACTTTAACCTCTGCTACCTTTTTCCCCTCTTGCATGTTTCTATTGTTCGTGATTCCTCTACTGGCAATTTTTTTTCTCGTTTTAGGTGAATAAAAGTGGGCAATTTGTTGGAATGGCCGAGATGGTGGGGCTGGTCGACTTCAACAAAGACATGGACTTCTGGCAAGTCGATAAGTGGAGCGGTTTCTTTCCCGTCAAGTGGCATATAATAAAGGACATTCCACACAGTTGTTTGCAGCATATCGTCCTCGACGATGAAAGGGATGTTACTTTCACCCGCGATACGCACGAGGTACCTTAATTTTATTGCCAACATTATATTCATGACAGGATTATGTTGGTGGGACTTGCGATTACGTTGAGCTTATCGGTGTACTTTGTGTTGGGTATTTAGGGAAAGTTATTGGCCTATGCATGATGTCTTGTAGCTGCTAGGGGCCTAACTTTCGACCAGTCGAGATTTATAATTGCTCATGTCGATTATCTTCGATCTTCAGTCTCAAGAGGGTTTGTTATAAAATGTTTGCAGGTCGGGCTAAAACAGGGGTTGGAACTGCTGAAGATTTTCAAGAGTTACACAGCGAAAACATCGTTGTTAGACGACTTGAGCTTCTACGAGAATCGGGAGAAGTCTCTGAAAAAGTCCAAGGCCAATAAACCTACAACTCGGGGAGCTGATATGTATAACCACAATGTAAGTTCCCCTTTCCCATGATCACATACGTATCCTGTTACGATGCTGTCCGTGGCATCTTTACGCTCTCTACTTTGTACAGAAGCGTGTGGAACCCGAACCGAAGTTCGTGTACAATGGAAGGGCTAATTCTTCTGATATGTCGTCACTGAATAAGCTAACGGAGAACCTCTCCCTCAATGGTTACCAAAAGACGAATGCCTCATTCAGGAAGTAGGAAGAGAACCCTCCCTTAAGAGGGATCGCTATGGTTATTTTTTTTGTGATTTTGGTAGAAATGCCTTATGCATTGCCCCCGCTTAATTGGGGCTTTGTCCAGGCTATCGTACTTAATATATGATTTAATCCTATTTGGGTATTTGGATGTTTCTTGGATTATCTAGGGATATGTAATTTGTTGAATTTCTATCAAAATTTTATTTCTACAATTTTTTGTCAAAACTTTGTCCAAAACAGTTGTTCATAAAGTGTTTACTACTTAAACTTTTGTCACTCGGTAAGACATTTTTAAAAGGCAAATTATCTCCTAGTCTTCGGACTTAATCGAAATCTTTTCTAGGGTCTTTATTTTATCATTAATTATTTAGTCATTCTTGATTTTTGCAAAAATATTAATTTTGGGGTCCTTATTGATCAGACCATAGACTTTTTTTGGCGAAGATCAATCTGGAAAACAAAAATACTCCCATTAAAAAAGTCACACTCTTAGATTTGGAAGAACTTCGTCGACATCCTCCGGCAACTTATCGTCGTTGACCTCCTCTGATGCTGCTCTGTGTCCAAGAAGTGGCTCTCCCTAATTAACAACCCTCACTTCGTGGAGGAGGCGGTGGATTCTCACGTGGCCACTGCCTCCTCCACCAACCTCTAAAACCTCCTTATCATCATCAACTCCTAACTCCTCCACGTGCCCTTGTTATTCGACGCCTCTTCCTCTTCCGCCGCCTCGATCTCCTTCAACCACCACCCTCTCATGAATTACAACCATGAGATCAAGGTCCTGGGCTTCACCAATGACCTTCTCTACATTTCCAACGTCGTCGACGACACCGCCGTCTGGAACCCCTCCATAGTCGCCACCGTGTTGTCTCTACCTCCCCCTCATGCTCAAGCACTACTAAGGCCCTTGCCTCTGCATGGTCCACATCTTCGACTTCGGTTACGACCCCCTCCACGACGACTACAAGCTCGTTAGGGTCGTCCAATTCGAGGAGGTCATCAACGGGAAGCCGCTAGAGGATGTTGGCGATTAGGTCTGGGTGGAGTGAGTTTTTTTAACTGTGGGGTCCCTTAAATTTTAATTGAGGAGTACTTTCGTCTTTCTAGATTGGTCTTCGCCGAAAAAAATCTCCGGTTCGGTCAGTAGGGACCCCAGACCAACATTTTTCTGCAAAAATCAGGGTGGTTAAATAATTTATGAGAAAATAAAGACCCTAAAAAAGATTTTGATTAAGTCAAAGGAATTATGGGGTAATTTGCCCTTTTTAAAATCTTATGGTGGTAGTGTCTTGATTAAGTCAAAGGAATTAGGGGGTAATTTGCCCTTTTTAAAATCTTATGGTGGTAGTGTGCGAGTTGATGATGAGAACTAAGTTGACTTTTGTTGAGAAGGCATGGAACTAGTTTGAAGTTCACACTAAATAAGTTTATGCCTAAGCTCCATCTTTTCTAAGGTAATCACTAAATTTTATGCATCTCTTCCTGGTTATCCAAGTTCACTGACGTCCATTTCTACTTAAACGAAACCGAAAGCCTTCTTGGTTGGTTGTTAGGTTAGGTAAGTCCATTTTCTTCTGGCCCATAAAAGAAAATCGTACAAGAACTCCCGTAACATCTAACGTGGCTTTTGCAAGAATCGGTACCCCACTTAATTGGAATTCAAGTATAAACTGCAACGTTTTCCTTTCCTTCACTTCCCTTCCTTCCTCCACTATGATAAAAAGGGAAATTTTACAATGATCATCATAACAACATAAGATGGTTCTTTTACACCTTATGCAATTAGGCTAAGTACTTTTTGTTAGAAAAGAAAAAAGAACAGAATAACGCTGTTATCAACTTATTTGGAATTTAATGATGTCCGGGCGATCTTGAAATGTAATCGCACAGATTGATCCTAACTAATATGAAGAACATGATAATATTTAACAAATTTGGCATAGTTTAACGAGTCCAGTACATAACTCTAATAAAAAATATATGTAACGTGGAAGCACACAACTGTCTTGCCTCCCAAGGGGTATCAAGTTTGTTGTATAAACAAATTAGTTTTATGTTAATCTTGTTCCAACTTCTTTCGTGTAAGCCGACATTCAAGAAACGTGCATCTTTGGAATATTTAAAACACTCATTGGAGACGGAATGAAAAGAGAAAGAAAGAACCAACTTCTAAGTTTTATGATTATATTTTTATACTATATCAAATTTGGATATAAATTAATTTGATTAATTAAGGTTCGAATAAAATAAAATCTTTAAATAATCTTTTAGTTAAGTTATAAATTTTTCACGAGGAAGAATTATGATAATTATGCACGCAAACTATGTTCTATTATGATATTATTATCTAGTGTTAGGAGATGTCCCCTAAGATTGGTTTCCCTTTTGATATTGTTGTTGTTTAGAGTTCTCTCTCACATCACTATTTGATGAGAGTCTCTTTTTAATTGCTTTTAACTGCTATGTATGTGTTTCAAAATCTTATAATATTTTCAGAGAAGACCTTGGGTTATTGTTATCATTATATTCTCATAATTCTAAAAATTTATCCAAAAATTCATCGTTCAGTTTTTTTTTCCTTCTCAAGTGAAATTAATGTTTGATCCTAATGTCTTGTTTTGAGAATCGAATATTGAACTCTCTAAGACCCAACTAACTTTTCTGAGCTACCAACGTTTAATTTTTCTTTAATACATTATCGTACCTTTAAATGACCTTCTACTCTTCCATTTCTAATAACCTAGCATGGGAGATAGGATGAAAGTGTGTATTTTAACTGCTAAAAATTCTGAGTGTTTTATGAAAAAGATAGGAGGTAAAAATTCGGAGTATAAAAATAGATGACGACTCGATTCACTTTTTAGTTGGAGAAATAAAACTTATCATCCCCCCGAAATTTAAATCTAAACTCCAGTTGGTGTTCCGTTCTTTGTCTTGTACACCTCCGAGTTTACTCTAGTTAGTTAATCAGGATGATACATATATTTTTTTAGATCATATTCTAATACCTATTCTATTACAACATGCTAGGAATCGAATCTTGAACTTCCCAAACTCCTCCCCACCCTTGTGCCGCTGGATCAAAGGTCACTTGGCAGGATGATACATACCTTAGTAT
The DNA here is from genome assembly GCA_012979155.1 of Hypericum perforatum. Lineage (NCBI taxonomy): Eukaryota > Viridiplantae > Streptophyta > Magnoliopsida > Malpighiales > Hypericaceae > Hypericum > Hypericum perforatum. The sequence continues at coordinate 8,725 of SOPF01027386.1, forward strand.
CAGAAAGTATTTACAAATAAATGGTGACCCGATCTATTTAAGTCGGATATCACCAAACTTGAGTTTAGCTCAGAGTTACACTTAAGCATCACTTACCAAACCAAATTTGTTCTAATTAGATCGAGAAATATAGTTTTATTTAAAAAATAATTTTAACTCAGACACACGACATAGTTAAATTTGATAGAAATATACTAAGTATAGTTATTGGTGTAATATTTACATTTTTAACTAAACAAAAGTACTGTTTTTGAGCATACTGGTGAAATTTTTGAAATTAGAACGAAACAATCATATAACACTTAATATTACGAGCGACCAATCTCATTCAGTGGTGTCCAATATGCTGAACCCATTTACACATTGTTAGAAACCGGCGGTGAAATCACAATCTTTCAGTGAATTGCAATGCAAACAGATTATAGAAATGTAAACAATTTAGCGTTTTGAAAACATAATAAATGTAAAGTATTTGTAGTAAAATTTATTACATTTCAAAGTTCCATAAATAATTTTTTTACTAGATTATACATGCGAGGAATTGAACTACGACTCCACGTCAATTCATCTTTAACTCTTATGTTATTAAGCAAAGTATCCTTTATCCCCAAATTTTGTAGTCTTATAGGCTCGATACAGATGATATAAAATTAAAAAAAAAAACTGAGTAGTTGGTTGCCGCAAGAATAGTATTTTTGTTGTTGTTGTGATAAGAGTAGTAGTTGTTTTTTTTTTTTTTTGGTGATATATAAGAGTAGTAGTTGTTTTGGTGTTGAATAAGAGTAGTAGTTGTTGGTGAAGGGCAAACGGCTTTAAAGGTTAGTTTGGGCTGACAGTTTGCATGTTGGAGCAGGAATATTATTCTGTGTTTGAGGGGACCACCTTACCTTGCCTTACTCTCTCATTTATCAAAACTAATTCAAAATTAGTTTTCCACTTGCTAACTATGACATCATTTACTTCAAAATCCACAAAAATAATTCCACATTTTACCCAAAATAATCACTGAAAGAATTATCTTTTGCTCAGAACTAACAAACTAAAAATGTACATCTAGAAATGTAGATACATTAATACTCATAAAGTCATAATTCTATTTATGGAACCTTTCCAAAAAGAAAAAAAATATCTCATAGTGTTTCCGTCAGATCAAGAATCAAAGGACATGGGTTTTTTACAACTCTCAGGAGATGCCGAGCCAAGTAATTTCCCAGATAAATCCGATAATATTTTACTCCAGATTACTAGATGTTAAAAAAATAAAATCAAAATTTGGTAACTTTGGGTTGGGGTGCCAGAAAATTCTTCCTGTACAGCAATTGCAGAAATACGGAGATATCTCCGGGCTCGGGAATTTTCAGTAACAAACTGTCCTTTCCGTGGCCAGGATTGAGAAAAATAATGTCAAAAGGATTTTCTTTTCCGTAACCATAACACAAACTAAACTAAAATCCAAAAACACTGGAGACTAATTTTTGAGAAATTTTATTTTACCCAAAAATCTTAAAATTGAATTTTACAAAAAATAAAGTTAAAATATTGGTTATGAAAAATTAGTAGCTCAAAACTCTGTGAAATTGGCATTGAATACAAAGTATATAAACTATAAACCAGAAAAAATGTAAAATCCAGAGGCCCCTAACAACTTTCTATATCTTCCTTCCTTCTGTCGTTTTGCCCTTGAATTTACCAGACTGCCATTTTGTTTGTTTGTACTCCAGAATGTACGTGGACTACAATCCAAACCCATCCTTACCAGACCAACACCAACCAGAAGTAGGAGGAGATCCCTCCATCGAGGATCTCTACTACCACCACCACCACAACCAGCAACACCCGTCCGGCGCGGGTTTCGTCAACCCGAAGGGCGAAGACGAGCCGCCGCTACCACCACCACCACCCGCCATGGACTTCCACTACGACCTCCCACCACCACCGCCCATGATGTTCCACCACCAACCAAACTGGGAGGACACCTCCGCCACCACCAGCTACGACCTCTCCCCCTTTCCGCCGATGTCTGACGCCTCAGCTTTCTCCGGTGGGGCCCAGGAAGTGATGATCAACCTCCTCAACCTGCCACGCTGCTCGGCCTCGTCCTTCCTCATGGACGCGGACCAGGACAACGCCGTGTTCCTGCCACCACCACCACATCAGCCTCCATTCTTCCGGGACCTCTTCCAGTCGTCTCCGCCGCCGCCTTACTTTCTGCCGCGTGGGGTGTTCGGGGAGGAGGACGAGTGCCTGTTCCAGGAGGGAACCGTCAACCCGGTCGGGGACGGAGGGGGTGGGGTGTTCGAGTTCGCCAGGGACATGGGTTGCATTGTCGGAAAAGGGCGGCGCAGTGCCGGCGGCCGCAAGGTTACCAAGCACTTCACCACCGAGCGCGAGCGAAGGGTTAATATGAATGGAAGGTTCGACGCCTTGCGAAGCTTGGTCCCTAATCCCTCCAAGGTCATTTTCTTAATATTTTATGTTTTTGGGTCCAATCTTAGAAATGTCCAATTTTATTTCACAAATAATTTCGTCTTTGAACAAGTGCTAAAAATTGTGGGAAATTAATTTATCCTAGAGCGGAAGATAAAATTTTCATAAAACCATTTTTTTCCCTATAAATATTGTTTCAATAAACAAATGGGGCCTGCCTGATTTGGGTTATTGTTTCATATCTCTTTCTCAAAATATATGGGTTATAGCCACTAAACCCTACGTAGCTGCTCTAATTTGTTGCTTTGATTGTAATTGAAGATAAATCCAAAACTAAATATTCCAGACCACTTGACTATTATGTTAATTAATAGAGGGACAATTGTGTTTTCCATAGTGATAATATGAAAATTGTATTATTTTCATATTTTTAGTTATTTAAAAATCGAACTCGAGACATTCTCCGCTCATTGTTATGCTCGTTTTGGATGAAATAAGTGGAAATTGTGTCGCCAAATTGCTTATTCTGATCCGGGTATATTATAGCCTATAGCAAAAATGTTGCTTTTCGGATATAATTTATTCACTTGTGTACCAATTGCTCTTTTGTTTTGTGGGAACAAATTGTTATAGTCTAGCAACTGTTGTAAATACACTAGTGGTATAACTTTTCTTTTGTAAGTCAATAGTATATTTTTCAGTAATCAGAGAAAAGAAATATGAGGAAAATTGCTGTTTCAATGATCAGACGGATAGAGCCTCTACCGTGGCAGATGCTATAGACTACATCAAGGAGCTGCTTCGGTCAGTGGACGAGCTGAAGCTGCTGGTGGAGAAGAAGAGGAGGAGGAACGGAAGAGGAGGAGGGAGGATCAAGCGGCACAAGACCGAAGGAGACACTAAGGACGATGTGGAGAGCTCCGGGGTGAAGCTGCTTCCCGAAGTCGATGACCAGGACGATCCTTCCTATGGAAACCGATCCGTGAGGACCTCGTGGCTGCAGAGGAAGTCCAAAGACTCGGAGGTCGACGTGCGCGTCGTGGACGATGAAGTGACCATCAAACTTGTTTGGAGGAAGAAGATTAACTGCTTGCTGCTCTACGTCTCCAAGGCACTCGACGAGCTGCAGCTCGATCTCCACCATGTTGCTGGCGGCCACATTGGTGATCACTGCTGTTTTCTGTTTAACACTAAGGTTAGATGGACACTTCCGGTCGTCGTTTGGCGTTTATATGTCGAGAAATTTGCTGATGCGGGGTTTTTGGTGTTGTAGATATATGAAGGGTCCTCTGTGTATGCAAGTGCTATAGCAAACAAGCTGATTGCTGTTGTGGATGGACAGTTTGCTGCTACGCCGCCGCCACCAACCGTCAGCTGTTATTAGAAGGCAAACAAGGGGAAGGAAGACTGAAGAGAACGAGTACTAGTAATACCAGCATATTCTATAACATCACTCAATACATAACATTAATGAGTACTTGTAGAACTGACTATATAGTTATTTCCTACATGATCTAGACACCTAATACCTTCTTTCACTAAAGAACTTGGCACATTGCTTTCGTGCTTCGTGGTCTGATAGGTTACCGTACAGCATCAGAGATGAAATCTCACCCCGGAAGCTGTAATTTCAATACACGATGTCATTTCACCACTCTGTAGTTCGATGTTTACCTGACGTATTTCTTCGAATTCAATACTAGGATGCAGAAAAGCTGGTACCATGCTACAATGAAAGTTGCTGATCTTGATTAACAGCAGTAGTCGAATAGGATTTAAAAGGGTTCGGACACGCAACTGACTAATGTGTCTTGCACAAGTAATCTAATCACGCTTCTTTACTTGATTTATTATGGAATTTTGCCTTTTCTGAGGATAGAAAGTGCATGTTTACTGGTATCTAGAAGATCCTTAATGTTATGGACCGATCTCTCCTCCGATGCCAGCATGAAGAAGATTGCCTTGACTACGGCATTCCTGGTTAGAGAGGCAAACTTGGAGTGTAGGCTGCGCAAAATCTGGTGGTAGAGGGAATGATCACGGCCTCTGTTTCTTGCCAAATCCTCTGCAGTCCCCCATATCGGTCCTTGCGCCATAATGCAGCAATGAATGCACGTAGTAAACCAACAATGCGGACCAGACCTTGTAAAAGAATAAGTTGCAAACCAAAGATTTACCAAAATAGTTTAAGCGAAACTTTAACCTGTCCCAGTGAAAGGCAATTAGTTTTGGAGATGTAAATCAAACACCCCATGCATAGGGTACAGCAAACCAAAAATACAGCAGTAAAGAACAATTGCAACTGATTTCACACAGTCTCTTCCTTCAAAACCCAAGTCAGCAGTTCCTAACCAGAACAATGCAACGGCCAAACTGAAATCAGAACCAGAACAACAGACCTTGACACGAAGCCTTGAAATCTTAGATGGTTCTGGATCAAATTGCGATTTGCGCATGCACTCGAAATTGTCTATATTGACACTTGAAACAGCTAGTATGATCCACATCAAACCTAACCCATCATCAAACAATAGAATCGACAATTACATGTAATTTTTGTCAGAACTGATTCAAAATGGCAAGAAGGCCCTTAGATACTCCTCTTCCACTATTTTTACTATGACCCATTAAAGAAACGTTACTATCATTATTTACAATTATCACTTTTGTCATTATTTGTAGCAGTAGACCAAAGAACGTTTGTTTGGTCATGT
>SOPF01027388.1:0-36177 GCA_012979155.1 Hypericum perforatum
ATTTTGTTGCAGCCTTTGTGTAGGTGACAGTCCGAGCCAGGCACGACTTGTCGGCCGATTTCCATCCCCAAGGCCCCTCCTCCAGATCAGTTGTTTTCTCCACCTCTGCAAGCTCCCTCCTGAACTGCGAACCAGGCCCAAAAAGAAACTTATTGAGTTCAGTTGATGCAACAGCATATGTCTGATCAAGAAGAACACCTCCCTGCAGGTTATCCGGCATCTCTGGCTGGTCTTGTCCCGAACTCAATAGCTCGAGCGCTTCATCGAAGTTGCAATTGGATTGTTGCTCCTCTACGGAGTCCTCGTAATCTGACGATGCAAAAGTTATGTCAGAAGAATCATCAGTAGTTGATACTTCTTCTTTCTTGTTAAATACTTTGTCTATATAGCTTGAAATAGTTTTCGCAAACTTCTTGCGTCCCAATATATTTTGACTCGAAGCTTTCTTGCAGTTAATTCCATGAGATGACACAAGTGCACATTCTTGGTTCCTATTCGAATCGGCATGCACAAAGAGGTCCACGGCGGAGTCTTTCCGATGCAGAGAGGCAGTGAGCAGAATCTTGCCTGCAAAGAAGAAGTACCAATACTTAGAATCTTGTCATCAACATCATATCCATCGACACTACAGCTAACATTAGCAGTTAACATACCTATTTTTTTGAAAGGTGGATAGTTAAAATACCTATTCACGTCGGTTAAAACATTAACATTAAGTCAACCGTAATGCCTTGTGATCTGATTTACGGACTATTTACACAAACCAACATTAACATTTTTTGGCGTGTTTCAGTCTTCAAGCTTTTTAGCAGGTCACAAATTTTGAAATTATTCCAAGCCAACATGCACATTGTTAATACGAATAATACTAATCAATCACTAACATTGCAGTAAAATCTAACTATACATTACAGTAAAATTATATAACTGTAAGACTGCAGTAAAATCCTGATCATCGGCTATACAAATTATACTTTTTGAGTGATTTTATAAAATTTTCTAAGAGATATAACCCGACAGACTAACCGCATTTCGCATTGATAAACTTGCCACTCTTGGGCTGCTCAAGTGGGAACCAAGTAGGAGGCAAGCTCTGGCTTTCCTCGGCAAGAACAGACCAAACCCGAATCCGAACCCGACCCACCAACTCTCCGGACCCATCGAACAGACCCAAATGGTCGTCCCGATGATCATGACCATACACGGACACAACCAGTTCCTCCTCCTCCTCCTTCCGACGCGCCTCGAAGACAAACTCCTCGTTCCAGACAGGACTCGCCTGGTTCCTCACGGTCCTCGTCTTGGACTTGTGCCTACCCAGTTTCAGCTTCACGTACGTGTCTTCAACCGGTAGCTCCTTGGCCTCCAAGACATAGACGTGCAACCTCATGTTGGTTTGACGTAAGGAAGAAGGAAGGGGCCGGGGCTTGGGATTGTGTTACGTTGGAATTTTCGAAGTGGAAAAGAAGGCGTAATGGGAGGGAAGCCATGGTGGGAAAACGTGGACATGTAAGAAGGGAGACACGACATAGTTTTGGAAACTGTGCAGAATGGGTTACGTATGACGAGGAAGTGCAATAAGTACGTAGCGGTTCTAATTGATGGCTTCTGGATTGTTAAATGGATCCAAACAATTTTAGGGTAAATAAATAAAATTTTATTTTAGATTAATGTACTTTTGATTTCTGATTTGAATTCAGTCATTTGGACCCCAGTTGATAGATCAATTTTTTTTTAAAGTGCACATATTTTATTTTCAAGATTTAGACCACTTTATATCGAGAGTAGATCAACTAATCTTATTGGAAATAAATTTTGGAAGGCATAAAAAATTTCTAGATTTCCTATTGATTTAGGAATTAGTGGACCAAGTTTTTATTTTAGTTTCTCACAGAAGCAACTCCTCCTACATAATAATCCACCCGGATTAGTTCGGGAACAAGAAAGAGATCTGATTGGGTGTTAGATCTAATAAGTCTATTCAGACTCTTGAAAATAAATATTAGTATTATGTCATGATAAATCATTATATCACATATGTGCTAACTATTTTTATCAAAACATGATAAATCAGTGTAACATTTTATGCAATCCATTGTATTATAACATGATAAATCAATATATTGTAATTGTACAAATATTTTATCAACATAGAATAAATCATGTTATCGTAATTGTGCAAACCACTATCTCATAATAACTTATTTTATTATAAATATGCAAATCATTTTATCAAAATATGATAAACCATTGTATTATAACATGATAATTTATTATATTATAATTGTCCAAATTATTAATTATGACACAATAAATTATTGTATCATAATGTGCAAACTATTGTATTATAACATGATGAATTATTATATCGTAAATGTAATAAGCATTATTCATTAGGTGATAAACCACTATAATGTGCAAACAATGGGTGTAACATAATTGCGCAAACTACTATATCGTAACTGTTGGACTTGGGTATTTGGTCACCTATTATTGTGCTAATTATAGCCCAAGTTCAATGAGCCCGGCTATTGGACCGGTTAACGAATCGGCCCTATCCATGTGGATAAGCACTATTTGTGTGAATAAGTACTGACGTCGACAAACGGATAAGCACTATCCTAATGGATAAGCATAGAAGTAAGCAGGCAGCTGAGTAGCTGCTTACATAGTTTCTGACTCAGCTGCTGAGGTGGCAGGCTTGCGTTGCCTAGAACCATGTGGCACCCCGTGTCAGCTGCTTGTGTCAGCTGCTTCTAGCCCTATAAATAGGGCTCTTGACAGGTTTGAGACCTAATCCAAAAATTCAATACACACTCAGAAAGGAAAAATTTTATATTAGTCCTTATAGGTCTTAGAATTTGCGAAGCAAGGCCAATCGTGGAAATCGTTCACATATCTGATCCATTTGTGATTGTGAACTGACTGATGACTCTACCTTGTTGAAACGAGCCTGTGGAAGTACGCTACAACAAGTAAGCCTTGTATTTATTAACGAACTAGTCTGGTAATTGTAAAAAGGATTAACTCATGATTATTTGTTAATCGCGAGCCAAATCCTTCAATTGGTATCAGAGCAAGCTTAGGTATTGCTCTGGTCATTGTACGATGTTTGGAATCAAATTTAATTGTGATTATTTGATCCCAAAATCATGTTTAATGTCAATTTTGGTGTAAATTGCATTCTGTTTCCTTAAATATAATTAGATTTATAACCTAGGGACTGAATTGAAGTTTATTTTTGCACGGATAAAGGAATTGTCCTTTTTCCCGTACACAGGAGAACTTTGGTATTGAATTGAAGTTATATGTGTTGTCTGAGCTCTAGACATTAATAAGTTGTTGACAACTAGTAAAACTATCTAGATAATAAATGATATGATTAGTGGCCCATGTGTCTACTATCCAACTACTACTAATAATATATAAAAGATTATTTTATAAAAGATTTATTAAGACTACCTGACATGGAAAAGTAATGGAGAAAGTAGGTTTATCTAAGGCAATTAGCATAACAGTTTTTTTCCGTTACAGTTTTTTTTTATGATTTTTACGACCATGGAATTTTTAATGAACTCTTCGACTATTACCATTGAATTATTGTAGGAGGAGAGTCACCATGTAACTATTGTCACATTAAAAAAAATTATTCTCAAATCATAGAGCTTGAAAATGATTTTTTTTAATTAATTATTTTTATATTTAGACAAACTATATAGTTGATAGATTGTTGAGAACTTTCTTGACCTTTCCATTTTATCTATTTGACTAAGAAAATGTATGAAGTACATTGATGAATCTCGTGACAGTTTAGAGTATTCATCCAAAGACCGATCTAACACTACGAGTAATAGAACTAGTACTACTAACTAAACTAGGATAAACAAATTAAAAAGCTGGAGAAGTATTTTGTGGTTGATCTTGTTATTTATGGTTGATCTCTTGATTTGTGTCATCTTTGTCTCGTCTCCATTCCGTGCTTATATAGACCAACCATGCCTCCTATCATACACAAATCGTGTTCTAGTCGAACTCGAAGACTTCTAACTTGACTTTATGAAATTTATCCTTATCTGACCCATCATCCCAAAGCCTTTCTTTATTGCATTTGGATCTTTCTCTAGAAGCTTATCTAATTCCCCCTCACTTTAATGCCTACCAGACTCTTTGTAGGAAAGACAATAACAAAGGTGTCAAGAACAATTTCGTGATGGCTTGGAGGTTCGTCTCATGGTCGCTCAACGATACAAGATTTTTAGGGGTAGTTCAAGTTAGATCACCACACTACTACTATCACTACTCTACCAAACTAAATTCTATTAGCCCAGCAAACTAAACAAGCCACACTCTACTTCCCGACTAACTAACCAAACTCTACTACCTAGCCTATTAACTAAACTCTACTATTCGGCCTACGACAAAGTTAAAGATAAAAGTCAGAGTTTGATAAGAGATTTGTAATTCTTGTGGTGGATGTCTTTGCCTTGTCTCGAGTTCTATTTATATAGACAAAGCAAATCTCTCCTTCATCTAACTATGTTTATATGGACAAAGTAGATCGCGCCACGTGTCAGCTGCTTCCGACCCTATAAATAGGGCTCTTGACGGGTTTTGAGACCTAATCCGAAAAATCAATACACACTCAGAAAGGACAAATTTCGTATTAGTCCTTATAGGTCTTAGACTTTGCGAAGCAAGGCGAAATCGTTCATGTATTCGATCCGTTCGTGATCGTGAACTGACCGGTGACTCTACCTCGTTAAAACGAGCATGTGGAAGCACGCTACAACAAGTAAGTTTTGTATTTATTAACGAATTAGTCCGTTAATTATAAGGAGGATTAACTCGTGATTATTTGTTAATCGCGAGCCAAATCCTTCAGTAACTATGCAAACCATTTTATTATCATCATTATATAGTGAGTGTGTAAATCATTATATCATAGCATGATAACATTTTTGTAACTATGCAAACTATTTTATCAAAACATGATAAATCATTGTATATAAAAATCCATTATAATATAATACACCATTGTACATATTTCTGGCCCGTCCAGAACTTGAAAACTCATGTCGGCCAAGACTCGACGAAGAATGGGCCAGCAATAAAGATCATACCTAGAATAAAGAAGTACTCCTTGTCATGTCGCCAAGGCCAGCAATAGAGATCATATCTAGAATTGAAGGCCCATTGTCAGTAGAGCTCCTCGGGAACGGTTGATGTCGTCGTCGCCTAACCTTCTCATAGACATGAAGGTGTCCTATTCTGCCTATGGGCACCTTGACAACTCCGTCCAATCATATGGATGGTCGAGAGTCATGAAATCGACGTCAGAGAGGGGGTGAGGAGAATGTTTTTTTTTTTGAGTGAAACTATGATGATTTCATTAATTAAACTGCAGCAGTTACATCATGAAGCAGAGCTTCGGTAATAACACTGGGTGGTGACACAAAATAATGGACTACTTCCGAAAAGGGGCCTTGTGCTTTCGCCAGGAGGTGAGCTGGAGTGTTCGCCGATCTTCTTACAATCGAGAAGCGAACTATATCGAAGTCTTTGGATGCTTCAAGGCAGTCATCAACGAGTACAGCCAAGTCACTCTTGTTCCAACGATCGGACTGGAGAGCAGCTACAAGCGGTTGGCAATCGCTTTCAATGATAGCCTGGTGACATGAGAGTTCTCCGATAAGGTTTAGTGCTAAGAGGACACCATAAGCTTCAAGTAGTGTCGGATGGTATACACCTGTTATAATCTGTACCGCAGCCTGGACAAAATTTCCATGCTCATCTCTGGCTATCGCACTAACCTGACCTCCTTGGTTGTGTACAATTCCCGCATCGGTATTAACCTTAATGAAACCATTCGGAGGTGGAGTCCAACGGGTGCAATGTTGAGTGCTCTGTGTAGCTGGTCTGGTATGGACCGCCATGTAATCTTCATAGAAGCTAAAAGCTCTTGACATCACACGATTTATGGCCGTTGGAGTTGGGTTGTCAAACACATGCAGGTTTCTAACTTTTCAAATCCCCCACAACGCTGCAACCATCTTTCCACGTTCTTCCTTGCTCTTTTGAAGTGCGATTTCTTCCCATGCAAGTGCGAACAAGGGGCGTGGTTGGATAGCATAATCGTTTCCTGTTGCGAGGAGTAGTTGTTGAGATATCAGACATTCCAGGAACAGGTGTTCGCACGTCTCTGGGGCCGCATTACATAAGGGACATTGAGAGTCCTCGACTATTCCTCGCCTTTTTAGATTTTCCTTCACTGGGATGTTGTTGTCGATAATGCGCCATAGGAAAGAGAGCAGTCGTGGAGGTCCCTCCGTTTTCCACACCGTCGACCATACTTCTCTACTAATGTTTTGACGCCCATTTTGTTGTTCTCCGTTCCACCATTCGGAGAAGTCACATCTGTAGCCAGACCTGACACTATAATTACCATGTTCCGTGAGTTTCCACCGAAGGGTATCGATCGGATTGCGTGGGCTTAACCTGGACGCCTTGATGCGCACGATATCAGCTTCTTCAAATAAAAGTTGCAGCAGGGCCTCGTCCCATGAGTGAGTTTCCCGGCACCATAATTCAGAGACATATTGGAAGAGGTCTGCACCCGGACGTACATATTTTGGGTGCCCAAGAGGGGACCCTGGCAGCCATGAGTCCTGCCATATATTTATCTCAGTTCCAGTACCCAAATACCATTCCAAACCTTTTCTCAGTAGGGACATGCCCACCATTATACCACGCCAGACATGACTCGGGTTGTGTCCGTTTCCCGCATTTATCAGGTTGCACCGAGGGTGGTATCTAGCCTTGAAGATACGTGCGGTCAGTGACGTCGGCACACAGGTCAATCTCCATGCTTGTTTTGCAAGCATCGCATTGTTGAAGTTTTTTAGTCTTCGAAACCCCAATCCTCCTTCCAGTTTGGGTCGGCATAGTCTAGCCCAGCTACGCCAATGAAGTTTTCTCTCACCCATTTGGCTGCCCCAGTAAATATCTCCTAACTTTTTCTCTATTCTGTCGTAGGTGTCAGCTGGAAGTATGAAGGTGCTCATTATATAGGTAGGTATGGCCTACAAGACCGACTTGATGAAGACTTCTCTACCCGACTTCAACAGAAAACGCAATTTCCAATCTCCCACTTTGGCTGTGATTCGCTCCTCTAGTTTGGTAAAAACTTTTTTTTTGATCTCCCTATGAATGTTGGCAGCCCCAGATAAGTATCATCGTCACCTGCTAGACGCATGCCGAGGGAGGAGATCATTCGGCCTTGATCCACTTCGGCCACATTACGGCTGAATCTCATTGAACATTTCTATATGTTTATCTTCTGGCCCGAGGCCCCTTCATACAGGGAGAGAATATCCATGATGTTCTGAAGTTCAGTTGTAGTTGCTCTGGCGAATAGCAGTGAATCATCTGCAAAGAAAAGGTGGGTGATAGGTGGAGCTGCCCGAGCTACCTTTAGTCCATGTATTCTGCCATTAATCTGAGTATCTTGGATGATTGCTGCTAGTCCTTCTACACATATCAGGAAAAGATACGGGGAGATAGGGTCCCCTTGGCATAAACTTCTGCTTGGGTTGAAGTATTCTCCAGTGACCCCATTAATCTGGACTGCATAGCGGACAGAGCATACGCATCTCATAACAAGCATAATGAAGGAAGAGGGGAAACCTAAGGCTGCCAACATCGCCTTTAGAAAATTCTACTCGATCCTATCGTACGCTTTTATCATGTCCAGTTTCATGGCGCAGTACCCTACTTTGCCTTTCGTCTTGTTTTTCAGGTAATGAAAGGCCTCATACGCGATCAATGAATTATCTGAGATGAGTCTGCCTGGAACAAAAGCCCCCTGATTTTCATGGATGATCTCCGGAAGAAAAGGCTTCATTCTGTTCGCAATAGACTTGGTAACAACTTTCATGATTACGTTACATAAGCTTATTGGCCTATATTCTGAACAAGAGGTTGGAGTTTTCACCTTTGGGATGAGCACAATAGTGGTATCGTTGATCTCACTTGGGTCTGCCGCATCGTTTAAAACTGCTAATGTAGTGTTGACAACTTCCTCCCCCACAATAGGCCAATATCGCTGGAAGAAGATAGGAGACAAGCCATCAGAACCTGGTGCCTTGGAGGGGTGCATCTGCTGTAGAGCTTGGTAGACTTCCTCCTTAGTGTAGGGTGAGGAGATCCTTTCCGCCATCTCTGTAGTAATCTTCGGGGTGACTTTGGATGTGATGGATTCCACCTGTACGCTACCTGTGGAAGAAAACAAAGAAACATAGTAATTCCTAAAGACCTCTCGGATCCCTACCTCCTCCTTCACTAATTCTCCCTCATTATTTTTTATTTCCCCAATTCTATTCCGTTGTTGCCTATAAGTTGCTCTTTTATGAAAAAACTTAGAGTTCCTATCTCCTTCCTTCAACCATGAGATTCTAGATCGCTGCAACCACATAACTTCCTCCCTATTTCGGATTTCTTCTCTTCTCCTCAGCAAGTTCTCGATGTTTCATTTTGACTGCACAGAGAGGGGGTTTGACTGTTCGTGCATAATATCCTCCTCCAAAACACGTAATTGTTTACGCACGTGTCCGAAAGTATGCCTCTCCCACCCTTGCAGTACCTCCGCACAGTACTTGCTCCTTTCGCGGAAACTAACACCATCCGGGCACTCCTTCCAACCTTTTTTGATTTGCTCAGGTAAATCTTCATGCCGCATCCACATTTCTTCGAAGCGGAAATGGTTCCCTCTTCTCAATTCTCTCGGCTCTCTTAAGATATGGCACAGGATCGGACTATGATCCGATTCAATTCTTGGTAATGCCTCAGAGTAAGAAGATGGAAAAAATTCCCCCCATTCCGGAGTGGCCAGAAATCGGTCCAGCTTACATTCTATATGATCTTCTCCCAGCTGACCATTTGACCACGTAAATTTAAGACCATTTTGCGGAATATCATTTAGGTTGCAGAAGAAAACCGTTTCTTGGTAGGCCTCCAAACGACTTCGGTGAACCTCTCTACCTCCTCTTTTTTCCTCGTTACTTCTTATCTCATTTATGTCACCCCCGCACAACCAAGGGAGGTTTGAGGTGTCCTTTAAGGACCTTAGTAGGCTCCAGGTGTTGCTTCTTTCCTTAGTTCTCGGCCATCCATACAAGCCAGTAAATCTCCATGTTACCGTGTCACTTATCTCCACATCTATGTGATGGAGAGAGTAAGAAAGTAGTGTCACTGGTACATGTCTCCTCCAGAGTAACGCCACCCCTCCGCTGCGAGAACGCCCATGACCTTCACAACTTACAAATACTCCACATTCATAGCCAACTTTCCACTTCACGTTTTCCATTTCACTTTCTGTCAACTTTGTCTCCGAAAGAAACAAAACTTGGGGATTGCAGGATTTTGCTAACTTGCTAAGCTGACGAACTGCCTCGAAACTCCCCAGTCCGCGGCAGTTCCAACACATAAGATTCATTTGGCTTGGCGGGATTGCCTTGCAACCTCCGCCTGTAGTAAGGAGTCACCTTCAGTGTCTGAAGCAATAATTGTCTTCTTGCTAACGCGATCACTTTCAGTGTCTGCCTGAGCTTTTCTCTTGCCAGTCTGCTGAGTATCCACCGCCATCTTATCTATGTTTCCTTCCCCAGCTGTCTCACGCTCCAATCTTATCCACGTCCTCCTTTTTGGAAGCTCTACTACAGCCAAGTTATCAATAGCCGGTTCTTCCCAGTGAACATTCTGATCTCCCATTATTTCTGGATTCCGAATGATAGGTAATAGGGGAGGGCTCATGGGTTTTGGGTCGTTTGGTGGTAGGGGGGAGGATATAATGTTTTGTGTGGTCTGTGGTGTGGCTAGGGGAGAGTTGAGCAGATCAGAGGCAGTAGGTGATGACTGGGAGGTAGTATTATTGGTAGTTTGTTGTTGGAGGTGTCTGATATGGGGAGGTATATATGGTTTATGTTGTAGGAGGGGTGTTCGGGTGGGGGGCTGATCGGTGGGTAGGTCATTAGAGGGAGGTGGTAGTGTACTCGGTAGTGGGATGGCAACGGTAGGGGGGGCTAGAGATGGGATCGGGTAACTTGTTGGAGGTGGGGGTGTGGTGTAGGTGGTGATGTTTGGTGGAGTTAGGCTGGTATAGGTTGGGGTGATCAGGTTCTCTTCATTGTGAATCATCATTCCTTCCGTCTGTTGTGGTTCCCGGTTGCTAGCAAGAGAGAAATCTTCTTCAATATTCAATTGTCGTCTAGCTTGCATGCTTCGGGTAGAGGACCACCCTTCCTCGGAAACTTGACGTGGTTTAAAAGGGGAGGCTCGAAGCCAAGTTCCGAATTTTCTCTGTGAATTCGGGTGTTGGTTATCCTCATCGGCAGCATCACAATCTCTCTCAATGTGACCCATTCGGCCACACACGTAGCAGAAGGATTGTAGTCTTTCTACTGTGAAGTAAATTGATATCACGGCCCCTTCTAGAAAGCGAAGCTTCTTACGGCATGGGAGTGTCGCCCGTACATCAAGTTCCACGCGAATACGCATATATCTGCCTAGGGCATTAGTATCTTCATCCCATTCGATAAAGGACCCCAACAGCTTTCCAATCGACTGTGCCGTGGCCCTGGTATATGCTCCCAATGGCAGATCATACGCACGGACCCAGAATGGGACCGTGAATAAATCCACACTCGACGGCTGGACATCTTCCTTAATCTCCTTCAGCACGACCACTTGTTTGTCAAAGTGCCACGGTTGGTCATGTATTACCCTCACCATATCCTTCCGGTTTTTAAAGCGAAAGAGGAAGCGGTTCGAACCTATCTCCGTTGCTTCCAGACCGTGTTTAGGCTTCCAAGCGTTGGTCATAACTGTTAGGAATGCCTTGGAGTTGAAGGATTTCTCGGTCCAGACCGTTCCTACAAGACATGCCACGTCCTCTCTCATCTCCGGGATGGACAGACCGCAAAAGAGGTCCACGATCTCGTCTTCATCTCCTGCAGCCGACGCAACCGTTAGGGATGAGTCCCCAGTCTCCAATCTCCTTGTTGCTGGCATCTTTTCCTTTCCCCTCTCCCCACTCACCCCGTCTCCCTCCTCCATAGTGTTCCCTCAGCCTATAAAGACTCTACCCGTCCCGACTTGATGCTCACCCTCTCCCCGATGATACCCGTACCTAACCTAGACTCTCGAGAGGTCCCTAGAACTACTTATTTCCGTGGTTTCTTCCGAGTATTGTACTGGTGAAATCTATGTGTGGTGGATTTGGTGGATGGTTACGTAAGATGAAGGTGAGAAAATTGAAACCCTAGATAACTAGGAAAAAACTCGCAGACGAGCGAGGAGAAGCGCCCTAACGTGAGGAGAATGTTTAGGTTTGAAAGAGAAATCAGATTTGTATTAGAAAGATGAATATACTTTGAAGTGATCTTGTTCATCAGATCAATTCCCAATTATTTGGGCTCGGCCCAAATCAGTTTCAAGATGGTTATATATATCAAAATATTAAATCATGTACCAAAATATCACTGGGATGGTTGTGAAATCCTAATATTTACTCTTTCTATTTTAAATTTTGGGAAATATAGTCACATTGTATACACAAACCACATGCCATAATATATTAAAAGTCATTCCAAAACTATTTTAAACTTTTTGTTCAAAACAAATTAGGATTTATTTCTCAATTACCGTCGATTTCATTCCCTACCGGAGCCCATCTTTCCTTTTTTTAGAAACGTTTGTATATCAGTACCTACGACTGTGTATTTTTCTTCTGTGTTTTAAAATTGTTAATTTAGTTGCTATAATTTACCATATTTTGTTAGGGCATGTTCTCTGCCAACAAATGGAACTACGTTAATTTAATTGATGATTACATATTATCTTACAAATTACCAAAATAGGTTATATAGTATTTTAACTCAATATAATACTATTAAAACATAAACCATCAAACAACCATCCCTATATTTTTCTTCTTCCCCGAACTGTACTATCACACCTTCTTCATCTCCTACCATCTTCTAAATTCCCACGCCCAATCGACCACGCAAAATTACATAATTTACAATTTTACATGTCATCATCAACCAAATTTATTCTGTTTTCACATGTTCGTCAGATAGGCCCAAAAAATGATGGCATTTTGAGTCTAGTTGGCCGAACAATTGCCTGGGACTGCCCTAATAAAATTTGGTAAGCCCCAATCCACCACCAACAAAAAAAAAATTGAAATTTAGAGGAATTCAAAAGTGCAATGCACTTTTTCCTTTTTCTTTTTCTCAATTGTTAGAAATTGAGGTGTGACGACATGCATCTTTTTAATTGATCTTATATTCTTATTCATGGTTAGCATTAAAGATAATCCAAATTAAATATGTGCAAAGTTTAATATAATCTCTTCTCTTGTTTTAGGTGAAAGTTTAAAACGTATTCCATTTGAACAACTGGGGGCCACTCCATGTGACTGATTCTCTTCTGCCCACCACCGGTCCAACATCATCAAAACTTAAACCTGAAAAAAATAGAAACAAACAACATAGAAATCAGAAATTGATGCCAAATCCAACACCACTCGGAAACGAATTACGTTTGAAAAGAAATGTGGCACATGTCGACCTCTCTCTTCACTAAAGAAACAAGTGTCGCTCGATGAGCGACTAACTTCGCCACGTGGCGCTAGGTAACGAGCATGGGGAATCTCACCACGTCACCGGTTCTTGACGAGGAAATTAGGGATTTCAATTCCGCCGGAAACAAAAAATTGCCGAAACATCCGATTTTTGTTACAAAGTATCATTGAAACAGTCAAACTCACTCAAATTTCGGAATCGCTCCCTGGATTTTCCTCCTAACTAACTTTCTACTCAAATCCAATTCCATTAAAAAACGGATTTCTCTTTTCGTCGTCATCATATAATTCGTCCTTCCAAAGGAAAATTAAGTATATGTATACACATTCTAGAAAACGACTACATCTAACGGCGCCGTCATCTCTCCGTCAATGCCAGTTCTTGCAACACGGGAACCTGTTCGGGCTCTCCCATCCGCAGTTCCGGCCACGGCGGGATCCGTCCAAGCGGTACCATCCCGCCGGCGGGGAGTTACTCCGGTACCGGCGAATATGTACGGCGGTCGGTGAAAGATCGATGCTCGAGGCCGGGGAAACCTTCTTGAGTGACTTAGGAGGGGAGAGTACGGCTCTGATCTTCGTGCCGGGGGACGACCGGTCGTATTCCTCAACGATAATCGCCAGTTCCTCGTCGGACTTAACGGAGACTAACGTCTCCAAGTCGCCGTTAGGTAACTGACACCTCAGTTCCACGGAGTATCCACAAAACTCCCCCAACTTCACCATCAGCTCTGTTGATTAATTAAAAACCGTTATTAGGATTCCAGCGAAAATTATTAGAAATAAGAAAGGTTAAATAGAAATTGAGGAAGGGGAAGACGAACCTGCGTATGTGACGTTGCGATCGACGGCGAGGACTCGGGTGAGGCCGCCGACGTAACGGAGCTTGCCGTCGCCGGAGCGGGGGAAGATCTTGCCGCCGTAGCTACAGAGGAACTTGAGGACAGAGGTCTTCTTCTCGGCATCGCTCACCATCCCTAGGGTTTGGTCAATATGAGGAAATTTCTCGATTAGGAAAAAACCTTAAGGGAGGAAGAGCTGGGAATTTATTTTTTGTTTTTTTTTTTTTTGTTTTTAGTTTGGGTTGTGATTTTGGTTTATGTTTCAAACCGTTGGGGTTAAAGGAAGGGGGCGTATAAATAGGAAAGAGGGTTGGTTTTGGAGGTGACGTCAGGTGTGGGGCCCACGCGCAATGGCCGGGTGGTGTAGGCCCATTCAGGTATTTTCTTGGAAAGAAAAGAATATTTATTTTTATTCGGATATTCGCTTTTTCTGTTAGGGAAAAAGGAAAGTACCGAAGAGGGTTTGTCCACCGGGTGGGGCCCGGCCCATGCTTGTAACTTGGGGCAAAATTCTTTGGTACTCTCTTTTTTAGTGGGGCATCCTCATCAACTCGGTTTTAGGATGTAATAATTATATGCTGGGTTCTACATATCAGAATTTTTCATAAAAACGTTTCTTGAGAGTCATTTATTTTATTGAATTATTATTTCGACCCAAATCAGCCTTGAGCTGTTTTTGTAAAAAAAAATCGAGAAATTGATTGACCAATTAATGGATGGAGGTACCATTTTGACCATAAAAATTTTGATCGCAAGAAACTTGTGTGAGGGAGGTTCTGTATAATTGACTTGACTAACTAATGAGGTATAATGTACCGGGGAGAGCATATGTATTTGATTGCAAGGGATTTGATATTTTTGGTCATTGAGTATGCTTGCCATCTTTAATCAAGAAATTCTTTGTGTGTCAACTATTATAATTTGTCTCTCAAAAAATTTGTATTTTCTTGCACTTGAGAAACCGAAAGAATTCACTTATACCGAAATATTTGTATCAGGAAACGATATTGGCGTAAATCCCGCGGAAAATTATGGCTCCATTATTGACCATCTTCGTGAACTTTTTTTTATGATGACATAGTTTGGATAAGTTGTAGCTTATTCACAAATATTTTACAGTTTTTCAACCTTGATCATTTACCAGTGAAAAAATGCGAACTGTATTTTTTTTTCCAAAACTAATATTATATTTAGGCCTATTAACTATTTTTTGGGAGGTTTCTGCGGTGTTCAACTATGACTATGTCGTTTCTCCCTGAACATATTCAACGGTCACACTCGTGTACTAGACTAATTGTTAAGATTTGGTCCATCTATTTTTTATGAATGTAATGACACCGAACATTTCAATAATCGTATTTACCGAAACCGTGGCTTTAAAATAGTGGTCGAGGTGGCAAATAACCTCCCCGGGACCAGAAACGCCGCTCGAAACAAGATATATGCCGAATGTCCCAAAGCACATTAGCTCTATGGTAGTTGACCAAAATCACAAAACCAAATTGAACAGGTGGCTAGCTTTTTCTAGCCAAGCAACAAGTGGCTGGACAAAAGCAACAAGTGGCTTAATTTGGTTGATATGCCTACAGCCTAAAGCTCCAAGTCAAGGTTATCTTGTTGGCTCGGATATGTAAGCTACTGCCGTCTAATTCTGGTCTACATGACTGGATAACAAATCGTAGATAATAATTTATCTGGTTTAAGTGTAAATTGTCGATTTAATATGTATTTAGATATTGGGCACTATAAAAATAATTATTGCAGATTGGCGTAGAATCAGCAAAAACTTTCTTAACTAATAGCTTTGGCAGGTAGTATTTTATGGCCCAATTGTGTGCAACACCATCAGAATACATCAGAATTTAATCATGGCAGTTGATTTAGGGTAAGCAAGCGTGGTTTTTAATCCTATGGTTGGAAGCCACAAACATAACATATACGGGCATTTGGGTATTTTACCTGAACTCCTCAGACATTTGTATATTTGTATAACACGTCGTATCGTGCAGTAATAAATGTCGATCGTGCAACAATTTTTATTGCATGCATGCACCAATGTATAACGTGATATACACCTATTATGTGTTAACATAATGTGACATATCTTGGTGTACGATGCGTTTATACATTGTCAAAATCACCATTCAACCACGAGACAAAGTATAAATTTGTTTTCCATCCCTACAATGCTCCAATTAGAATTTCCAGCGCTTCCCTCCGCTAATGGCAAACAAAGATACGTGTAGACAGCCTACTCCAAGCCTAACACGTGGAAGCGAATGTGTCAACATCCGATAAAAACACAAACCCATGGTTAAGATTCTCCAAAGTTCCAGTTTGGTCCGGACGTAAGAACCCTAACGTCCAGCCGTGGCATCTAGCGCTCTTTCGGCCAATTCAGTTCCGACCCAAAATGGCCCACCTTAGCCACATCCCTTCGGAAACCGACACTTCATTAATTGACCTACCGGTTGGCCATCTCTCGGCCACCGGCTGATGGGTGCAATAGGCGAGATTCTTTGTTTGTGGTCAAATGAGAAGAAAGAGAAACATGAGGCTTAGGTGTCGCATGGTGGCGACGAGAGGGGGTTCGCTCCACGTGAAGGAGAATGTGATGTCGAAGTAATATCCGGTACCCGACGGAAGAGATTAAATAATATCCTAGTATTATTCTACCTCGTGGTTGGCGATTCGATGGATAAGACTAGGCAGCTTTCGTTTTTCTATATGTTCGTTAATTGAACTGGTTATTAGTATTATAAATTGGAAAAAGTGGACAAAATTTTTCAACATTCATTTAACCCCAGGTCTTTTCTACAATTTAATTCAAATTTTTTTGGTTGAGCTAGGATTAACGGTATTTGATTTGGGTGTTTGTGAGATCGAGATTTCTTGGTTGTTCTGAGATGAGTGGTGAGTTTGATGCTGATTTACTTGGGAGCGACAGGCATGGATTGTATTTGAGTAGCAATTTTAGCTGTTCCGAAGTTTTGCAATTTAATAGTACATATTTCAGAAAGCGAATTATTTATGTTAATAATAATAATAATAATGTGCACTAAGAAATTATCTGACAACCCCTAAAAAGAATAACATGTGATTAAGTTTAAAAACCAAAATTATTATTGAATTCAATTCCCCACTACAAGGTCCTATTTTTCTGCAACGAAATATACAGTTTTAATTTCGGTGAGGTGAGACACGATGAGTTTTCACCATTTTCTGAAAGTGGGAAATACAAGTGGTAGAGATGCTCCATAGTTAGGGTGAGCAAAATAACTAATCACCATAGAACCAATTTGAATCGAACCAAAAAATTATGATCAGTTTAAATTATTTTGGGGTATTAAATATGAACTATATCTAAGACTAAACAAGTATACACCGAATAGGATTAATCTGTTTTTTTACAGCACAATTCGCGTGACTGAAGGAACCAGTTAATTGATGAGTAACCTCAGAAGTCGGAACTCAATGGCAAAATGTGCGGCAGGGAAGGTTAGGCTTTTGGGCCCTTCAAGGTCTCTTCATTCTCGGCCAGATATTGCATATCCACTTCTGGGCTTTCTGGCAGCAATTTATATTATAATTTAGTCCAAATTATGATCCTACGAATGTGCGGCATTTAATTAATTTTTTTATAAAAGGATTGAATTTAATTTATCTGCCTTGTTTAATAGTTAGGAAAGACACTGATAAGTTTTGGTTTATCGGATTGGAAACTTGCAAATATTTTTTATATTTTGGTATATCTTTCTAATAAATAATAATGATTGAAAATATTGTTTCCGTCCTCTGTTGCAACAATTTAATTCCACCTCCTTAGCGATCATGTATGGTCTAGATGGAAATAATCATGCGAAGGTGGACACCGAACGTGACAACCAACTTGAATGACCAAAACTATATTTCGAATGTTGTCCGAAAAATGTTTTTTTTTTTTGGTTAAGGAATCCGAAAAAAATGTTATGAGCAAACATATTAGTGGCTAACGGCGTGGACTAATTTGATTATCAACAAAAACACAGCTTAAGTTGCCTGGTCAGTCAAAATACAGCTTAAAGCTGTCTTTTTTTCCCTCTCGGCTCCTCCGGCTTGCAAAGGACAAAGTCCAACCTAGCTTCAATTAAAATATAAACAAAGTCAATGACCACTAGCAAACTAACTCCCTTCAGACTAATCCAAAACTAAATTTTGACATTAAATATCCAGCCGACTACCAAAAACAAACACAATTAATTAATTGTAATCAATCTGAATATAAATTAAATTATTAAACAAAATTAACAAAACACCTTCACCACCGACGACTTTTTTTCAACTCATTACCAAAAAAGATGCCACCTTACTTCATCCTCCTCCTCCTGATCCTCCTCCCTCCCACATCGGAGCTGGACTTCCTCTTCAACTCCTTCAACGCTACCACCCCAGGCCTCCTTCTAATCCCCGACGCTGTCGTCGACTCACCTGTCGTCCGCTTAACGAACGACACCAACCAGTACTCCCTCGGCCGCGCCTTCTACCCTTCGAAGCTCAACCTCTCCAACTCCTTCTCAACTTCCTTCGTCTTCTCCATCCTCCCGAAGATCCCAACGAGTCCCGGGTTCGGCCTCGTCTTCGTGCTCTCCAACTCGACTAGCCCCCCCAACGCCCTCGCCGGCCAGTACCTCGGCGTCTTCTCCAACGCTACTGAGATCGTCCCGGCGCCACTCCTCGCCGTCGAGTTTGACATCGGCCAGAACCCCGAGTTTAACGATCCCGACGGCAACCACATCGGTGTTGATCTTAATAATGTTGAGTCCGCTAAGACCGCTCCCGCCGGGTACTACAACTCCTCCTCCGCCGGCGGGGGGTTCGTCGCCGTCGACATGCGCTCCGGGGAGAACCTTCGCGCCTGGATTGACTTCGACGTCGGGAGGTTTCAGATCAACGTGACGCTGGCCCCCGTCGGAATTCCGAAGCCGGAGGTTCCTTCGCTGAGCTACGAGGACCCGGCGATCGCCGACTACCTCTCGCCGGAGATGTACGTTGGGTTTTCTTCGTCGAAGACCACGTGGATCGAGGCCCAGAGGATTCTCGCTTGGAGCTTTAGCGACACCGGAAACCTGAAAGAGATAAACACCACGAATCTGCCGGTTTTCTCCCGGTCGGGTTCCTCTTCTGCCTCGTTATCGACCGGGGGTATTTTGGGGATTTCACTCGGCTGCCTCGCTTTATTATTAGTCCTTTTCGCTTTAATCTTTTTATGGCTTCGTCGGAGGAGGAGGCAATTGGAAGAGGAGGAGGATATTGAAGAATGGGAGCTGGAGTTTTGGCCCCACAGATTCTCCTTCGAGGAGCTATCTTTAGCAACCAACGGATTCTCCGATGAGAACCTTCTCGGATCCGGTGGGTTTGGGAAGGTTTACAAAGGGAGGATCCCGAACCCGATCTCGGACGTGGCAGTTAAGTGCGTGAACCACGACTCGAAACAAGGGCTAAGAGAGTTCATGGCGGAGATCAGCTCGTTAGGCCGGCTCCAACACAAGAACCTCGTGCAGATGCGGGGATGGTGCAAGAAGTCGACCCAGCTCCTCCTCGTATACGAATTCATGCCGAACGGCAGCCTCGACCGCTACATTTCCGACAAGGACAAGGCACTGAGCTGGCCGGAGAGGGGGCGGATCCTCGGGGACGTGGCCGAGGGGCTTCACTACTTGCACCACGGATGGGAGCAAGTGGTTATGCATAGGGACATCAAGGCCAGCAACATCTTGTTGGATGCGGAAATGCGGGGGAGGCTCGGAGACTTCGGACTTGCGAAGCTTTACAGCCACGACGGGGCGCCTAATACTACGCGCGTGGTAGGGACGCTCGGGTACTTGGCACCGGAGATGGCTACATTGGTGGCGCCTACATCGGCAAGTGATGTGTATAGCTTTGGTGTAGTGGTGTTGGAGGTGGTGAGCGGGAGGAGGCCGATCGAGCTGGGGGCGGGCGAGGAAGGAGAGGATGACATTTTGTTGGTTGATTGGGTTAGGGAGTTGTATGGGAGCGGGAGGCTGATCGAGGCCGCGGATAAGAGGTTGGAGGTGGAGGAGGGAGAGGGGATTATGGAGGAGGAGGTTAAGATGGTTTTGAAGCTTGGGTTGGCTTGTTGCCATCCCGATCCTACTAAACGGCCTAGCATGAAAGAGGTCCTAGCGGTTTTGGTGCAACACAGGGATGACTCCGCCGCTACATCGTCGCCAACTCAGTTACTAACTGAGTTGGCTCGTGGCGATGAAAGTCGTAAAAATAGTAGTGATAAAATTTTGGATATAGATTAGTCAATCACATTTGTTTGAATATACAAATTTTTTGAATAAGGTATTCTTCTTCCAACTCTTTATTACTATGGTGCAATAGATTTTTCCTTTTTATGTCTGACAACTAAAACTCTTGGATATTATTTGGGATAATTTTGTAATAGTATTCTTTTATATTTTTTTGCGAAATTGTATTCTTTATATTAGGGAGACTAAAGTTGGATCAATTCTCATTGTTGTAAATTGAATCTATGACATAATTGGATCGCATCAACAAGTAGGCGAGAGTGGACTTTCCTAATGGAGACGAAAATGCAAAGTAGAAGTTTGGACCAGGAAAATGTAAAGTAGAAGTTTGGACCAGGAATATCTGATCCTGCGAAAGGACAACCTTGGAAATGTGGTCCGGGAACTGCCTAGCAGGCGAGAGTTGACTTTGTCCACCACCAAAATGCCTAGTTGCCTTAATAGTGGAGACTTGGATTCACCCTTTAAGGGACAGCCAAATAAATTATCGACATGCATAAAATTTTGAAGAAGTCAAATGTAAGTCAAGGTTTTAAATTTTATGACCAGGTGACAAAGGTTTTACTTCACATCATTTTTTTCTGCAGCTGATGTTTCGAGCTATTGCTGCAGAATTCTGCTGGTGACCAACCGTTGCAGTTCATTGGTGGTTGGTGATTAAACTTCGGAGCTGGCCTTTAGAAGTGGTTAGTGAGTAGTTAGTGCATTAATTACAGCAATTATATGTAAGCTGAGCACTCGAGCATTTGTAATTAGGCTGATCATACTTAATAAAACTAATTTTACAATGATTGCTATACCGGTTTCCCATGATTAGGAGGTGTGGGGATGTCTATTTCTAGAGTGCGAAGTTGAGTGAGTGGAAACTGAAGCGAGGCTTCTTTCCCTTGGATCCAAATCCGAGACTCGGACATCTTAGCTTGCACAGTGATGCTACTGATGTTTTCATGGTTTCAGGGCCACACACTACGACTCCGATGCTCGAGTCGCCAGCTTCCAAATAAAACTTGTCGAATACATCTGTAAGGTAAGAGGAAATTGATGTTATCAAACCATGTACTATATTTCTTTCTTGTCCATCAAAGGCCAGGGAATCAGATAATGCATTACCTTGGAAGTTTGGCCTTCCTCCGAAATGAATTTCATGTTCATCAAAAATATTCTTTATTTCTGACACGCTTTGGTCGATGCTTGCTTTGCGTCGTTTATGGGTTACGACTGCCTGAGAGGTCTTTTTGATTCGTAGCCTTCGTCCGACTATAGCTATTGCGGTACTGCATGCTAAAGCTGAGAGGAAAGAGGCTAGCAGAAGAAGATCGACTTCTGACGAGGGAGTCTTTTCTTTTGCGGGCCTTTTCTCGGAGGCCACTACCATCTTTCTAGATGTTGCAGGTCCCTCCTTCCCGGATGGAACGAGGGCATAGTTCAGACCTGCGAGGACAATGAGAAACACAAGGCATGCTGAAGCGAGTATTGCAGCCAACCAAAAGGGGTGATCTAATCCGGACATCGGATAATCTGAGCACTCATCAAAATGTACTGTCCGAACAAGAGATGCATCGTCTGATAAATCCATCACTGTTACATTGGATCCGTCTTCTTGAGTCACAAAAGCTTCGAGCTTCAATTGGAACCGCTTGGTTGGCTGCTGCAGAAGTAGAGAAGACAGTGATTCTAGAAGATAGAGATCATGGCAGTTCTTCGTGATGTATATCAGTTGTATTCTCGAAGGAAATCTATATCTTGCGTTACTTTGGGACGAGTCAATTTCCTTAAGGAGGCTCAGAAACGGGGTTATCCCGATCCCTCCAGCAATCAGAATTAGGCAATCATATCTGCAAAAGATAGACGTTCGGATAAGTTCGAAGTCCCAACTGAACAGATAATCATTCATCAGTACTTAAATACTTCTTGCAGACCTTAGAAAGTCCAGAGTGGCAGGACCATAAGGGCCTTCAGTTGCTATAGGTATGCAACTGACACGATTGTCGTCAGACTCTGCTTGGATCATGTCATACAAAGAACCAGTCCAACCTTCCCCACATTTTATCAGAAGAGTAAGCTTTTCACTGTCAACATTCGAGGAAGAGGTTACGCTGAATGGATGCCACTCGAATTTGGATATGCTCGGCACCTTAACATATACTGAACTCGTTGGCATGTACTGGAGACCTGAAAGTAGTAGCAGACAATTGGCTGTTAATATCTTGGACACATTGCGAAACCTGGATAGTTTATGAACTCATTTTACTTGGATCCTTTGGCAGAGTGAGCTCTACGGTTTTCTTTGGGAAAATTTGTGCAGCGACGATGCAAGTTGTTGGTCTTGCTTGCACGATCCTTAGAAGCTTATCAACAGCAAAGAGAAATATCCCTGGAAAAACTGCATAGAAGTGCCTGTCTCCTGCATGGAACAGGAAGAACAAGAAGAAGAGCAGGTAGAGATGGTGTGTGAAGTAGAATATTTCAAATCTTTTCCTCCTTATTTGTGGCAGTGAAGTGATCAAGATGACCAATCCTATCGCCAGAGTTATTTCCCCCGCCACGTATATCCGGCCGGTCTTCTGCCATCTCCATACCTGCAGAGTATATGAACAATCTTTATCGTGATGCAGACTGCGATCTAGAAGCATGTTATAATCTGATCAGAGTGGCGCAATGAAAGCGTAGTAGGCCAAAATCACAGGTCCTAGGATCGAAACCTGGCATGATACAGTTTATAATTCAAATGCGCAGAGGGTTAGAGAATTGCCTCGTGTTGAAATTGGTGGCTAAGAACCCAGATCAGCTCAGTGCTGAGTCCGTGAACGGTGGCCAAGACTATCATCAACGTCCCGAGCCACGTATGGTACCTAACCGAGGCTTCGAACTGGATCCCAAGCAATCTGAACAATGTCAGGCCTCTGAGAATAGGCAGAAGCAGCAGAGCCAGGCATGCCTCAGCCAGCAGCCCAAACCGGGTCGCCACTCTCAGATACTTGAGTTGCCATCTGAAACAGGTGAATTGAATTGCATTCTCAGTTGATGATTTCGTTGGTCCAGGTTATTTAATCTATTAGAACTCACAAGCTCAACTTCGGGTACTTGGTTGGTGTCAGCTTCTTGAAGTCACTAGTGATGCGAGAATAAAAAGTCCAAGCTAAAAAGACAAGGAACAAGGACACTGCAAGAATTTCCTTGACGGATAAGACACCGAGGTAGTTGTTTACTACGACCGGATTCGAGAAACCAGTCGTTGAACTCTTCGCCTGTCTGTTACAAGTTAAGATTAAATGTCGATCAAACGATATGGTTAGCCATAATCACCCGGGCAGCGGATACCAGAGTGTCGTTAATCGAAGAGGTAGAGAGTTAATTACCTGCCTCTTGGTGGGATCTTGGGGATTATGTTCAAGTAGAGCTGACCCAGTATTGCCAAGATTATTACAGGTAATGTGAATACTGCGAAGTTGAGACCTGAAGTGCACTCACAAATGATCTGTTATTAGGGTGATTTCAATGTGATATAAAGTATCTTTTTGTCTGGCAAAGAAATATATTCATTTTTTTAGTAAAATATATTCATTTTTTTTTAGCATGGAAATATATTCATACTCGCAAATGATCAGTGATTTGAGTAATTGCAATGTCATTATGTCTGTTTGTCTTTGCCAGTAAATGTGTTCTGGGTTCAAATAAATAATGGAAATTTTGACCCGGATAAATTTTTTTTTAAGATTAATCAATAGTGAATTTAATCTCTCTCCCCGATTATTGAGATAACAATATACTAATCTTTTAAGATTTGTATATCTCACCAATCCTTACTCTAATTAACTAATACTAAAAGCTTTCTTATAAAACCTATCGCAATAAAATATTCAATGTTTTTATACTCAAAAAGTCTATATCAGAACATGAAATTTCTGAAATTAACTAGAAACAACATTATATCTCATGTAATAAACCTTAAACCCAAGAATAAGAAGGAAAGTCCTCACTTACAGTAGTAACCAAACACAGTGGACCTTGCAACATCTTCAGCGGATTTCCATCTTCTGGTCCAAAGATCAGTTGGCTTAAGAAGCCAAATTGAAACCCAACTCCCACATAACACGATCATCGACATCGCGAGGACCGAAACAAGAATGGGTTTCGCCATTTTAATATAATATAATTCGAGAAGATTGTAATTCTCATTAACAATGCATGTGTACACATTTATATAAGAACTTTAGTCTTTAGAGGCTGTTGTTGATCTGACATAATAAGCACGAGAGGATTGAACGTGACACCACCACCAAGTTCCCCCCATAGTGTCCATTACTGGATAAAGCAGGATTCGATTGCCAAGACGTTGTTGGGTCCCGCCCGAAAATGGGTTGGGCGAGGAATGAACAAAAGTTTGGTAACTTGGTGAGCAGGTCCTTTGGTTTTTGGACTCTGCACGGAAAGAAACAAAGCTAAGCCAACGAGAAAAGGCAGAGAGGCCGGGTCTTTTGCCATTTGTTAGACTATTCTCGTCGGTGGTCATGATGAGACAAAACATTTTTATTAAAAAAATTAGTATAAAAAGAAAATGGCTGTGTGATGATGATAAGATCGAAGTCTAATTTTATTGCCTTATACATAATGTTATTTGTTAAAATAGATATAAAAAATTTCACAACTATGTTTATCTTAACTTTTTTCTCTTAAATCGTAACAATCTATTTTGTTGTGTCGAATAATTATAAAGAAAGAGGATTAAAAATTCATAACAATGCCTTTCTTAAATTTCTTCTCTTACATCATAAGAATCTATTTTCCGTATTACATGATAAGCATTGAAATCTAAGATATAATCATTTTCGTAAAAAACTTGCTTAGTCATGACGCGAGCTAATTGGTAAAACAAGTCCAACTAAGAAAAATCTAGATCGTCCGGCGGCCGTTACATAAAATATTGCTTGGAACGCTAAAGTACCCAACAACGTTTTTGACGGTTGAAACTGCAATTGCAATTTGCAATGGTATGACGACGATCGAAGTTTCGCTGAGGACAACTAATTGGGTGCATAAACAACACAATCTCAAAACAATGAGGTAATGACCTCGTTCAAATTTCAGAGTAACATTGGGAAATGCTTATATGGTCTAAGAGTCGTCTGGGGCTGGGACTGGAGGAATTACGACAAAAATATGGGCCTAAGTAGGAATAACTGAATAAGATTAGGATATAAGGTATGGTAGACGAATAAAGATATGGTACGAATCCACAAATTCTTACATGTTCTTATCTTACCAAGACTTATATGAAGTCAACAAAATTAGATTCCGTAGGGTGTGTCTGATCAACAGCATTATGGCGGAACAACATCTTAGATCCTATTCTAGCCGATTTTTCTAACCAATGTGCAACATGATTGATCAATCTAGGAATATAAACAAGATTACAAGAGAAAGATTAAAGAGATAGGTTGCACCTCTAAAAATTTGCAATTCTGCATTTCAATCGATATTGGGTTAAAACAAATTGATGCAAGCGTATACCATGGTGATTTTTGTGAATGTATATTACGATAGGATAATTTTTTTCATGAATAAAATTTTGTATTGAATAACAAACATAAACACTTATACAAGATATAATCCCTGCATCTTAAATGTTCGATGTAAGACAACAAAAAGTTGACTTAGGCCGAACATCCTATCAATTAACAAACAAACTTGTTAATCAAAAGAAAACCCCCAAAATACATACTCTTTAAACATCATAATCTATCTACCAAAGATTGCAAATACAATCAAATCTCCTGTCATCTAACTCCTTGGTCTAATCTGTTCACTTTAGCCACTCTTTGAATCTTAAAAATATAGAAAGAATGAGAAATTCTTAATTGCCTCTTTGTTATAAAAAAAACATGTGCACAACCTAAAAAAAGACGTGCACCAACTAATTGTCATCAAGTCTGTAAAATAGCACCAGATAGACCAAGAGAATTGACACCGTAGCAACAAGTGGTTAGCTCTAAAATATCACCAATAATATAAGTTTGCGATATCACCAATAGCTTGAAGTTCGAATTCAATAACCATTGCAGTCTTTGGAAGATTAGCTCAAAAATTGAGTTTGACTTGTTCAAATTTTAATTAATCACACATTGAATAATAATCTGAATATGTATTTATAATACTATTTAGTGAATGAGCGTGAGAGCATCGCCATACCTTCCATACTCATGCCACCGTTGTCAAAGCCACGATTTCCAATTTGTCTTTCTATCTCTCGTCTCTATCTGTGCCCAGCCACAGCACTAATTCAAATAGTCGCATCCCACAATTAAGCAATGCAACATAAGTGGGCCATTTTGGAATATGGTTCACATGAAGTGGGAGTTAGGCCAATTATATTTCGGGCGATATTTTTTAGGAGATCTTTAATATCTAAAACCGAATATCTTATTAAAAGAAGCTCTAAAATAAATCATCTATTACACTTGAGCCAATTCTTTTTCTTATATAATGGGATATTAAATAGTATTGTTTTTAGAGGTGAAATGCTCTTATATTGTATAGAAAGATACACTTTTATACTATGATTACATCTACTAAGGAATAAATCATGGATCTCTGCCAAATTATCAACGTCTTGCATTGTTATGCTAAATGTTTGTAGACAAAGTTGCTCTTATAGTTCAAGTGTCAAAACCATTGTTTTTAAATCGGTGGTCCGACCGGCGGTCCGACCGGTCGGACCACGAATCGGCCACTCCACCGGTCAGAAACTGATAATCCGACCGGGTACCTTACCAACCGGGTGATTTTTGGGATTTTCTGGTCGGACCGGAAACCGGTGGCAGTTCGACCGGAAAATATTAAAAAATAGTATTTTTTTAAAAAAATAATTTTTTTTAAAATATAATTTTTTTAATAAAAAAATTGAATTTTTTTTAAAAAAATTTGGTCCGACTGGCCATCCGACCGGTCGGACCGGTCTGACCAGAGATCGGCCAGCCCACCGGGTCAATCTCGAGTCCGATTTTGAAAACTCTGGTCAAAACTGGTGGAAGCTGCAATGATAGAGGTGTTGTCATGTTGCAAGTGTTGGATAAAGTTCCCATGTCCTCTTGCATCTTACATGATCACTTGGCAATGACACGCCTTGACCTTGAAATTGCATAACAAATTATTTTAGTTTATGTATAGACTCCCTTTCTTTGTGCACCGATCTGTTTAGTACACAGAAAAAAAAAATGGGGAAATGGGAATATGTTGCTGATCCGAGTTGTTATCAAATAGGAAGGAGAAGCCGAGCTCGTGAAGATGTTACGTCGAAGGGAAGCTCTGGAATATGCAATACCATGGTTCTATGTCGAACTCATTCGGGATGCCAAGTAAATGTCGGCGTGTGACTATACGGCCTTGAGGAACTCAGTAAATGAAATGTAATTTCCTAAGTGTTGATTTGTCCTTGCTCTCTCGCATTTGCAGGTTCTTTTTTTGAAAAAAAATGTGAAAGAGTAATTTTTTATTTATACCACATAGTATTCAAATATTTACTGCTCTGACTACTGTTTGAACAGATTATATTTTTTTATTTTCAAAAATGACTACTGTTTGAACTGATTATATTCTTTGTGGCCTTATGTTTTGTTTGCGCAATTTGTTGCGCTTGAGATTGTTTGTCCCAACTCAATTTTTTCTTAGAGTGAGATTTTATCGTTGTTCAAATCCAAACGTTATCTGTGAACTTAAATTATTGAGTTGAGGACCAAATAATTTGATTCAGTTAGTATCAGGAAATTTGATTTTATAAAACAATAACAAAATATTCTATCAAATATTTGTGACTCTTGAGTTCACAACTCTCAATTTTTATTTCTTTACTCGTCCAATAAAAAAATAGATTAACTTTCAAGTCGTCTATACGAATTCGAAAACAATCCTTGTCCCCACAAATTGGCTGAGAGACCCACACCCGTTGACCTAAGATGCAAGTCAGAGTAGGGATGGTCTCTTTAAGAAAAACACTCAAATAAGGTCATTTTGTGATATATTTGTATATGGATGGCTAAGCTGTTTAGCACATCCGAATACGAAACAATTGGAAAGAATATTGCCTGAAGAAAAGAAATCTGCAGATGGAAAGTTGACTGCCTCCATTAATTGTTACTCTTATTAAGGAGCACCGAAATTAAGTTCTTATTCTTCAACTAATAAAAAGATATCGACAAGGTTGTTACTTTAACTCCAAAAGCTTCCACCAAAAAGAACTCCACAAACACGTTCTTTAGTGGACCATGACTCATGTCATAGTGCAGCACTTGTAATTTTTTGTTAGTCACTCCCAGAAACTCAAAATCTTCGTTAAAATAAAAGTGATATAATGTTGACCAATTTCATCTATAACGTACACAAGTTAGTTTGGTTACATCGACCAATATTTTGGTCACAATGTGAGGTCCACATAGTTTTATGATATATAGTTTTATATAATACGTGCATAAAAGGCACCTTTCTAGTCATGGGCTTCCCTAAAAATCGAGGATCAGAGGCCCATACGTCTTCCACCCACGAGGGAGGTCAATCCATAGGCAGACATATAACATATTGTATGGAGGAGGAGATCGCTTTTTCACTTTTGTCGTAACTTTAAGTGCATTCGGATTTACGAAAATCAATTATTTCTGAATGTTTTTAAACGCGCAATCATATATTGTCATGACCCATTTAATTATGATTTACTATCTATTTGTCATTCGAGCTAACAAAGACTTGGACACTTTAATTCCACGAATAAAATAGTTAGGAGGTTCAAGATTTTAAATTGTTATGATTATATGTTAAGAACTTGATATACATAATTTGACTCTCCCCCTCCTCTTCTCCTTTCTTTTTCTCTTCGTTGTACTGCAATAGCTCAAACTATTATTATGTATAAATACTTAATTATTGAACTTCATCGGGTCAATAAACGTACCTGAGTAATTAAAAAACAAGTCAAAGAATTTCATTAAGGGAAGAAAGAGGGGAGTTACTGTATTTGTTTTGTATATTTTTTAATTCAAAATCATTTAAACGTAAAATGCTTGCAATTTAGTCGTCCTAGACAAAAGTTAAGAAACACATGATGTGTGACGGATCATAATTTAGGATTTTCTATAATCTGATTTTTTTTTAGGTAAGTGAAACTTTTACTGGAAAATAATTTGATTGTTTTCAGAGTTCCCATAAATCTTAGTGTATAGTTACATCTTTCACTAATTGAACTAACCTCTTTCATTAAATCTTAGTGGAAAAAAGTTTTCTTTTTTAATTAGGATTGAAGACTTTTTTTTTATAGAAAAGAACTATTTAGCACATAAAAATCATGTTAAATTGAGAATTAAATGCAAATCCTGATAATTTTCTCATATCCAAATCCAAATGAGATAAAATATATTAATTTTGACCAATTCTAAATTGGGACTCAACCAATAACCCTCCCTAGATCCACCATAAAATTTAACAGTAGAGAAATGGTCAAAATATGTCTTTCATATGTCCAATACATTTAGCCTGCAAACCTTGAAAAAGAGAGAGAATCTTCTTTACCGTTCATGGTTGCCTTTTTTTTTCTTTATGATTGACTTCGAAAGCAACGACTCTTTCCTTATAAGCTGCCAACCAAAAAAAAACACAAAAAATAAAATAAAAATCTTTGTTATCTTCGCTACCCCGCTTCATCTTTCCTCCTCCTCCTCTTCTCTTTGTCAATGTGCTTTGAACCCAACACCACCCACCACGTGTGGAGGGGACAACAATGGAAGGCTGATCAGGAGGAACACACAACAACAACAAGTGTGATCTTGTCTTAATAATAATAATAATAATACTACAAAGTGCATAATAGGTTATGTCAGAGATTGTAGAGGTAGGAGAGGACAGTAGAAGTATTGCAAATAGCAACGATGGAGGAGGTTCAAGGGATGTTTATGTAGCTGTTGGTAAGGATGACTTGGATGTCCTAAAGTGGGCCCTGGATCATGCTGTTTCTCCTGGAGCCAGAGTCTTTCTTGTTCATGTCTGTCCTCCTCTTACCCACATCCCCACACCAGGTAAACTCTTTAGGTAAATTCGAACATTATCGTGTCCTATATTGTGTCTCTCAACGTGTCTTTAATATGCTTAACCAAAAGGCATGTGTATTGTTCTTTGAATTATGTTGTAATGATTCTCAATAAGGCATATATTGATGGTTTATAAAATCGGAGCGATTCGAAGATACTCGAGTAGACGAATTTCGATTGAGTTGAAATTTGCTTGATTTGAGATAGTCTACTATTGTCACTTCAACTTTGAACCTCGTGAATAAAGCGGGCATTGCTCGATTCTAGACTAATTGTTGCAAATTAATTATTGTGTTCATGTACTGAATTTTCATACTCGCAGTTGGGAAACTATCTAAGAGCCAGCTGAGCCGAGACCAAGTAAGGTTTTACATGAACGAGGAGAACAACAGAAGAAGAAACAACTTACAGAAGTACATCAAATTGTGTACGGATGCAAAGGTACGTAAAGCACAAGACAACATGCTCATAGTTCCCTCCCTTGCATCAGGAAACAAATCTTAACGGATCGAAAAATCCTTGATCGTTGCAACAGGTGACAGTAGATACAATCATTCTGGAGAATGATGCAACAGCTAAAGCTATCCTGGACCTTATTCCTGTTCTCAACATTACCAATCTTGTAATGGGAAACAAATGTACACCTCGTTCCAGGTAACTTTCTGAATGTTGTACCTTTGATTATTCTCTCTAGTTACACAGACAAACACATTGGACTTGGCAAGTCTTTTGCGGGTTTTTCTTCAAGAGATTTATTTTTTATGCTCACCAGATTATCTCCTTCAAGATGAAGTAATGATCTGCTATGTAACTTTGCAGAATGCTGAGGAAGAAACGGGCGAAAACAGAGTTCGTGAGGAAGAACGCGCCTGAATATTGCGAGGTAAGTGTCGTTCACAACGGGAAGAAGGTCGCGGTCAATCAGCAGGATACCGGTCTAGTACATGCATCAACTTCGTTACCCGGTGTCTCGGGAACGAGTTCCAGTAGGAACCTGGAGCACAAGTTCTTAAAGTGTGTGTGTTTCTCAGTGAAGTCTGATGGGAGTTAAAACTGGCAATCGGAACGTAACACCATTTTGTAAGGACACTTGTAGCAGTAACTACATTGTCTTAAGGTTTTGCTAACGTATTTCCATTACGCATTTCTGCAAGTTGATAGAAATACAAAAGAAGTTAGAGAGATATGGAGTAGTATCACCATGGCCAAGCTCCAATATTCTTGTAAGTTTAAATCACGATATAGATCTAACTAATAAAACCAATCTAGGGGATCCTTTTCATTGTACTAAGAATATTAATAAATTAGAAGAACTAAATTGAACGAAAACGTTAAATATAATAACAAGGGTAAAGTTCACTTTTGGTATACCTTGTTTGTTTTAGAAATTTGGTATTCCGTGTTTGTTTGTACACAATACATTGTTTAAATTCATTTACGGTATTGGGTTTTGAACAAAATCTCATTTTTATTGGGCCCATGAGCTGAAGCCTAATATGAATGCTATATATAATTATATATGGACATATTTAGTCAAAAGAAATGGACTAATTTCTGGGACTTTCGCCTTGTACCGGTAAATTGGCATTGTGAAACAATCTCCCTTTGTCCAAAAGTTTGACATAATTTTTGTAGTTTTTTCATTTTTTTGTCTAGTTTTTAACAAATTGATATCAAAGTACTTACAAAAGAAATAACACACAAAATTAGGACAATGAAATTGTGGACCAGCAATACTTTGATTCTTATGCCTAAAATCTTAATTCCCGACGACAACTACAATTTGAGATGCAATAAATTAGTTATGATTTAAGTATTGTAATTAAATAATATAGTGAGTAAATAACTTCCTACATATACAAACCTAGACTAAAATTGGTTTATATATAGATGATTATGATGACAAAACAAATTGAATTACAGTAAAAACAGAATACAAAGTAAATTACTGGTTCTATCAATGATAAAGTTGAGCACAATACCCTAAAAAATTGCTAAGTGTGATTTATGGATTTTATTAAGTCATAATTAGTATCTAGAGTTGTCGCATGCATATATTACTTCTCTAGCTAGTTAGGTATCAAAACTGAAACAAAACCTAAATTATAGAGACGAATTGTTACATTTTAGCAACCCTGGAGAAAAGAAATAGGTTATTAAACAATAAAAATCAAAACAGAGATATCGTTAAACAAAATAGACCGAAAGATAATTTGCATATGAAACATATTGTAGTTAGTAATTAGACTAGACGGTGATTAATGATAAATTCTTACATTTCTCCCAATTCTTCAGCTCTAGAGTTGTCCGATTAATAATAAAAAAATTAACAAAATACGCGAGAAAATTATGTGGCTGTCCAATTCTTTCACGGTCGTCCGTGCTTGCCATAATGCGGACGACACGTCGTCCCCCCGTCACTTATATCACCGGGCCTAATAGCCGTCGTCTGTGGAAGCCCTCGGTACTTTCACTTCGTAGTTCCAAGTTCGCAAAAAAATATCTCCCATTTCCTTCGAAATAGGGGAAGAGAGAGAAACCTAGTACACTCTCTCTCTCTCTCTCTCTCTCTCTCTCTCTCTCTCTCTCTCTCTCTCTCTCTCTCTCTCTCTCCTTTGCTTCCACCTATATAGCTATCCTTAAACCCTAAGTTATGAACCCTTACGACCACAGGTACTCCGATCCCGACTCCTACCGACATCGTCGCAGGTATTCTCTCTTCTTTCCCGTTTTTCTTAATTTACCATTTTGCCCCTCTGGATCTTCACGTTGATTTGTGGAGCTTCGTGTATCAGTGACCTGATGCAGGCGGCTGGCGGCGGCGGTTACGGGCAGATGCCTTACGGTGGCCCCCCGGCGCAGGGGTTTCACGCTACGGGTGGGTACCCTCCTTTCGAGCCCCCATCTGGTAGGTTCGACGTGGGGAGAGGCAGTTTTGGCGGCCGAGGCGGGTTCGGGAGAGGGTATGGCGGTGGTGGTCGCGGTGGGGGACGAGGCGGCGGGAGGAATGTGGGTAGTAGAGGGGATTTCGATAACATAGCTCTCCCTAGGCAGGATTTCGGGAACTTGGTTCCGTTCGAGAAGAACTTCTACGTGGAGAGCCCCGGCCTCCAGGCTATGCCTGAACAGGAAGTTGTGGCGTATCGTATGAGGAGAGATATTACGGTTGAAGGTCACGACGTGCCTAAGCCTATTAGAACGTTCCATGAGGCCAGTTTCCCCGGTAAAATTATGCGTTCCCGTGCTTGTGTCTTCCATGTGGAAAGTGTTCTGTTTTGTGCGGGATCTAATACGGTTTGCTTTGTTGTAGACTACTGCTTAAATGTGATTGCTCGGTTGGGTTTTGTTGAGCCGACACCAATTCAGTCTCAAGGGTGGCCTATGGCTTTGAAGGGCAGGGATCTGATTGGCATTGCTGAGACTGGTTCTGGTAAGACTTTGGCATACCTGTTGCCAGCTATAGTGCACGTCAGTGCGCAACCTAAGTTAGGTTAGTTCCGCCATCTCTTTTCCTTTTTGGTATAACTTTATAATCAGCGTAAAGTATCTTGTGGGCTAATTTTGATGCTTTCACTGGTAACTTGTAGCATATGGAGATGGTCCAGTGGTGTTGGTTTTGGCACCTACGAGAGAATTAGCTGTTCAGATTCAAGCTGAAGCCTCGAAGTTTGGTTCACATGCTAGGATTAGGAGTACTTGCGTTTATGGTGGTGCACCTAAGGGACCACAAATCCGAGACCTTCAAAGAGGTTCTTGATAATTAAATCTTTGGAATGTTTGATATAATGGTAAATGCAGGCTCCTTCATTTGACTGGTTCATGGTTTACTTGTATCAGGTGTCGAGATAGTTATTGCTACACCTGGCCGGTTGATTGATTTCCTGGAGTCTCAGTACACTAACCTTAGAAGAGTTACTTACCTTGTATTGGATGAGGCTGATCGGATGTTGGACATGGGATTTGAGCCTCAAATCAGAAAAATTGTGTCTCAGGTTTGCCCATGTTTTTTTTGTTTTTATTCACTAATCAGGTTATTTTTAGGACTGGCAGATTTCTTTTTGGGTTCCCATAAGCCTTTTTATGTTGTGTAGCACTAATTAGTCCATTAATTTTTTTCATCATTATTAATTCAAGAACTAGCTTTGTGTTGCAATTCTCTGCTACTGTGGTACTGTTTTATTATCCATTGACATCAACAACTTATTTATATATTCGCAGATCCGACCAGATCGACAAACGTTATATTGGAGTGCCACATGGCCAAGAGAAGTTGAATCTTTAGCTAGGCAATTTCTGCACAGTCCATACAAGGTTTCTTCCGTGGGCATAGCTTGTCAATGCTAGTCTTTTATGAACACGGCTCGTTGTATTAGTTGCAGTGAGATTGATAATTAAATTAAACCTTTCAATATTTAATCTTTTATAGGTTATCATCGGATCACTGGACCTGAAGGCAAATCATTTAATAAATCAAGTGGTTGAAGTTGTCACTGATTTCGAGAAATTCAGCAGGTTTGCTTCACATAATGTTAAAAATGAAAGGCCAGTGTTATTCCATCTTTTTTGTTGACATCTCTACTGTTGCTTCTCTGTGCAGACTGAGTATGCTGCTAAAAGAAGTGATGGATGGAAGTCGAATTTTAATTTTCACAGAAACAAAGAAAGGCTGTGACAGAGTTACCAAACAATTAAGAATGGAAGGGTGGCCTGCCCTATCAATCCATGGTGATAAGAATCAGTCTGAAAGGGATTGGGTTCTGTCTGAATTCAAAAGTGGCAAAAGCCCCATTATGATTGCCACTGATGTTGCTGCACGCGGTCTTGGTAGGATTATTGTGTGTTAGGAATCTTAAGTCTTCTCAGTTACAGATTGAAATATATGCTAGTCAACCGGCT
The DNA here is from genome assembly GCA_012979155.1 of Hypericum perforatum. Taxonomy (NCBI): domain Eukaryota; kingdom Viridiplantae; phylum Streptophyta; class Magnoliopsida; order Malpighiales; family Hypericaceae; genus Hypericum; species Hypericum perforatum. The sequence goes on from SOPF01027388.1 coordinate 34,763, forward strand.
GCCATCCAGTTCCATCTGAGCATAAATTGTGTGTGCAAAAGGAATTGCCACCACGCATAAATGGTGCATTTCCTCAATGGATCTGCTGTTAGATTGAGAGCTCCTTTGTTTCTCGCGACCAGCAAATAAAAAATAGCATTGCCTAGTGCCTGCTACTTAATAGTGTAATGATGAACTACAAAGCTTATGTTATTTTGACGTAGTTAGTTTTCCAGGTGAGAAAAAGGAGTGGCAACAAGTTGTGCATGTAGTTAGGCTAACTTTTACAGTTGGGCATCCAGGTAGATAGGCTAATTTCTATGGTTGGGTTACTTGATTTTCTCACCATGCTGGCCGAGGTCACTTTGGAAGTTATTGGCATAGTCTTCACTCATCAGGTACGAGGTATGATGTTTGATGGTACTACTGCCCATCCACGGTTATGGAGCTGGTTTGATGCTGCAGCCGGGTTGACTCTTTGTTGATCGTTACACGCTGGATATCAGGTTGCTCCTTATCCCTGCAAGATTAAGGTGGGCACATTTCTTTGATGAATGTGTTATCTTAATTTGATCAGTCAGATCTTAAGGGTGCAGGGATAAGGGGAACTAGGCATTTACAGAGGGGGGTCTTAGCTTAGTTTGATCAGAGTTAAGAGAGAGCTGTGCAAGCCTGTGTGTCACCCACCCTTATAAATTTTCTTAATTGATCCTTTCCAGATGATAGAGTGTCGAGCTTGTTTGGTTTTTCCTTTCTGTGATACTTTGTTCATGTTTTTGAAGATGAAGAATTGAGCAAATTTTTGCAGTGTTCATATTTTCGTTTAGTTGTGAACTCGGATTTGGATGTTTGATGCTTCAAAGGACTTAACACTTGGTCGCTTGATTGTAGATGTGAAAGACATAAAATGTGTTATCAATTATGATTTCCCCACCAGCCTTGAGGACTATGTACACAGGATTGGCCGAACAGGGCGTGCAGGTGCTACGGGAACTGCCTTTACATTCTTCACTCATGCAAATGCCAAGTTTGCTAGGCAACTTATAAAGATACTGCAAGAGGCAGGCCAGATCGTGCCACCTTCTTTGTCAGGCTTGGCTCGAGCAGGTGGTTCCTTTGGAGGTAAGCACCATACCTTAAAAAGGTTCAGTTGGTTAAATCTATAGGGACCGACAACAATCGACGACTGCTTTTGCAGGCTCCGGAGGTAACTTCCGTTCAAGAGGGGGTGGTGGCGGCTACGGGAACAGATCGTTAATTTCGGGATCTAACACCATTCCCATCGGCGGAAAGAGGCACCGTTAGTACGTCGAAGTCTTACTGAAGCTTTTGGTCATCTGCCGGAGACTTAAATTAGTTATTTGTGTGTTTAAAGACTATATAAGGGCGAGTTTACAGTTTTAGGATCCTACGAAACGTATTAACCCGACTATTTT